>OVBA01000175.1:0-88498 GCA_900406435.1 Lepidium aucheri
TGAGCTCATTCTTGAAAGAAAAGACAAAATAAGCTTAAGGGTTCTTCAAAAAGAAGATTAGAACTGAATCAAACTTTCAAAAATTAATTTGGCTTTCGAATTTTGAGAAATTTTCAATTTGGTTTTTCCGTCAGGTTCAATTGGCTTAGTCAACTTAAAATTGAGAGTTTAATTAGAAGTCAACGAAAATTTTGAGATTTAATAAATCATTTCCAGAGTTCAGGGTTCAATCTAACTTTTTTGGTAATTTCGATATTAAATTGACATTTTTCCCAAATTTAATCAGTCTAGTGGTTTCATCACCTTTAGCTTTACATTGCAACTTGTTTTTCTTTTTCTATAAACCTTTTTATATGACAAATCTCAATCCATAACTTAAATATATTATTAAAATATCCGACAAAATAAAAAAACATTCATCAAAATAGGTTACGCATCTATCTAAAATTAAATTTTAATAAAGAAAGTTGTAAAAATAAACATTAACCACTTAATCAATGATATAAATCATTTTAAAACATGTTTTTCTAATGTTTTTATTTTCTCACGAAAATACCTTCTACATTCGTTGGAGTTCAAGATCTAAATTGTGTTTCCAATATTTGACATTTAACTTTTATCAATTAAATCGATAAAACTTAATCTACCTAAAATCATAATTATACTCATTACCTAGAATTCAACTCTTATGAAAAATCACACAAATGAACATTATTTATGTATTAAAAACACATAACAAACCATTTAACTAATTACATGCTTCCTTGTAACAAACCATTATCTATATATGTATTAATAACGCACTTTAACTCAAATATAAAACGGTGTTAAAGTAATTTTACTCTAGTGGTAAGTTGTAAGTTCACTAAAAACAGATAACATCATGTAATTAGTGATCGAATCTCACTATTTATGTAAAAATTTGACTAATGAGATGAATTGTAATCCAATATTAACAAAAAAAAACTCAAATTATAAAAAGTTAAACCTCATTAATTAGGACAAACTCTATATATAGTTAATGCAACCACACATTCAAATATTTTTCATTGGCATATTTGCATCCATCTTTTGTCAACTTAAAACATTTTGCATCCATCTGTACATATAACTTTTACGTATAATTGAACTGATTATTCTAAATAAATCTGTTATAAAATAACAAAAAACGGCGCGTATGAATCTCAGGCTTATAACAAATTCCTCTCTTCACGTTTGATCATTCCTCCATTTACAAGACCAAAACACAACACCTAACACAAATATTCTCTTTCTATTTTCCCAAAAAAAAAACTCAAAATCTTTTAGAAATCAAGTTTTGATCTCCACAATCATCATCGTCGTCTTTTTCTCCATTCTCAAAGATTTCTCATTACCTTCATATTCAACCTCTGTTTCGTTTCATAAACCAGAGAAATTTCGTTTTTTCTCATTTGATCAGAATTACAAAAAAATGGCAGATTATCCAATGCAACTTCAAAAACCACCAGGTTATAGAGATCCAAACATGGCGACTCCTTCTCCTCCTACTCAATTTGCACAACAACCAATCAGAAAAACCTCTGCAATGCCTTTCCGACCAAAGAGAAAACGCAGAAGTTGTTGTCGTGTTTTTTGTTGTTGTGTTTGTATTACTCTTGTAATTCTCATCTTCCTTCTCTTAATAGGAACCGCAATCTTTTACCTTTGGTTCGATCCAAAGCTTCCAAGTTTTAGCCTCTCTTCATTTCGTCTTGATGATTTCAAGCTTGTTGATAATCCTGATGGTGCATCTCTCTCCGCTACATCTATTGCTCGTGTAGAGCTAAAGAATCCAAACACAAAACTCGTGTTCTACTACGGATCCACAGATGTTGAAATGAGTGTTGGAACAGGAAATGATGAGACAAGAATGGGAGATACAACAGTGGTTGGATTCAGACAAGGTCCTAAGAATTCAACAAGTTTGAAATTGGAAACTTCTGTGAAGAATCAGATTGTTGAGAAAGCAAAAGCTACGAGACTTGCAGATAAATATCAGAGTAAAGATTTGGTGATTAATGTTGTTGCTAAAACGAAAGTTGGATTAGGTGTTGGTGTGATTGAGATTGGAATGCTTGATGTTGATTTAAGATGTGGTGGTGTTAGTTTAAACAAGCTTGATACTCAGTCACCTAAATGCATTCTCAATACACTCAGATGGTAAGGCTTTAAATAGTAATTGAGATTGGTTTTTCTTACGTTAAACTATATTAAACCGAACTATTATAAGACTTAGAATTATCTAACTAATGATTTAGTATTAAGGGTTCAAATGTTTTCTAGTATAATATAATATATTAAAATATGGATTCAAATGTTTTCTAGTACAATATAATATATTAAAATATGGATCGGATTTTATCGATTGTTGAAGTTTAATGAGATTGTAACATTTGCAGGGTAAAAATACAATCATGAGAAGGAAGAAGTTGAGAATTTGGAAAAGGCGACGATCTAATATTCGTGAATATATGTAACTGTTATTGTAGAAATATATATATTTTTTTTTCATTTTTATATTTCTATTTTTTTGGTATTTTATAAAATTGATTATAACCATGAATGTTATCACATGTTAGAGAGTGTTGTGTTACTATGTTGCGTATGTTATTATTTTTTTGGTGTGATGTTTTATGTGAGCTATTAATTGAGAGGTTATTTTTGGCAAATCTTATTATTTTTTTAATATTAATAGGATTGACAAATATCCAATTTATACTCAAATTTATTTTTTGATTTTTTTGTATTTGGGAAGAATCAAACTTGAATGTATGAAAAATGCTAAAGTAGCCTCTACCAATGGGCTACACATCCTCGACGTTAATCGAGAGGTTTATGTGGTAATTATTTAATTTAAGCAAAATTTCTCACATTTTGCACATGCAAAAGTTGTTAATCTTGGTGGTGAACATGAGTTCAATAACAATGGGCCTAATGGGCCTATAAAGTATGTGGGCTGATATGTTTAGTAAAGAAAACTATAAATAGTGAATAGTTATAATGCAATTTCTTTTGCTATCACTTTGGTTAGAAGATTGTTCATGTGGCCCCTAAGACTAACATTACTCTTTTGTTTTCTCTCTTTTGTTTCTTTCTATTAATAGATTAATGCACCCTTTTATACTCTCTCTATTTTCTGACTCATTAAAGTATAAATAGTATCCCATATTTTAAATAATAACACATTGTTTTAAATTTAACCTTTAAAAATAATATTTACAAAAAGTATAGATGAATTTGTTTCCTAAATATGGACTATTATTTTAAAAAAATCTAAATTATATGATTAGTAATATACGTTATGTTTGTACTATATAACTTATCATATATAAAATCACTTAAAATCGTTTAGACCCTAAACCGATTGTCTATTGCCTAGCGATTTTTTGAAAACATTGATAATTATACAAGTTTTGATTAAAAAATTCAACCCATACATATAAATACAGTAGTTTATGGCTGCAAATCACTTAATCTACAAGCAAACAGATCATTATTATCATACACTAAAAAAATTGAGAGAAGACATTATAAACAAAATGAGATAACAATAATAACAATAAGAATGTCCTTTCTGCAAAATTCTATAAAAACATTCCAATTTCATCATTAGGATAAGATTCATAATTATATAAGTGGGTCTAAAAGTAGTGAGTGACCAGTCTCACGTGATAAAATAAAAAGCCTATTTAACATTTGAGGTTCACAAACATTGAATTGTCAAAGTTGCTTGCAAACCAAGCTATGACGCATTCATAGGACCATAACTAAACCGGTATTAACCACGTGTCATAAATCTACCTCTCTGATTAGTGAAGCGGCTAATCGTTTGAACCTCACCACTAATCTCTCTTAATTACTCATTCCGTTTCTTTTTGTTTAAATGCCCACCGATTATGAAATATTTACTAGTATTTATATTTTTAAATTTCTTTTATTATTTTGTCTTAGCATTTAATTAAAAAAATAAAAGAAAAATAAGTTTTAAAAAACTAAAAAATAGAAAAATATAAAGAATTAAATGTATTTTTACTTTTTGTTTTGGTTTTTAAAAAATATTTATATTTTGAAACAAAAAAAACGTCTGAAATAATTTATAAATTAAAACAAAACAAAATCTTAAAATCCCTTACATTTTGAAACAGAAGGAATATAATAAAACAGAGCAAATACTATTTTTTCTAAAGGGAATATTTAATTGCATTTGTAAGGAAAACATAATTATGATTTAGCCGAATAAAATATTTGATTAAGCAAATCTCGGAATTACATAACCATAACGAAATTTTCGAAAATCAAGAATAAAAAGTAGAAAAAGTATAATTAATTTAAAAAGGACAAAAAAAAAAACAATAAATGAGGCGTGACTATATTTAAGAAGGATATGTTAGTAAGAAACGGCGATTTCTTCGTAGCCTTTTTGACTCTTCCTTTTTTTTTTTGTTCTTCTCTCTAAACTCTGTAAATTCCAAAAAAAAAATTACTCTCTATTCTTTGAGTAATTTCAGAGACATGAAAGGTCGAGTGAGGAAGATCAAGCACACAGTTCACAGGAATATCACTAAAAAGCCATATAATGGTTTCACAAAGGTATTAAGAATCACAGTGACTGATCCATGTGCTACTGATTCATCAAGCGACGAAGAAACCGACAACAAATCGGTGGTTCCGGTGAAGAGAGTGAAAAGTTATGTGGAAGAGATACAGTTTTGCGATTATGACGATGGAAATGTCAAACCGGTGAAGAAAGTGAGGAATAAACCGGTGGTGGAGAAGACGACGGAGCCAGTGAAGTATAGAGGAGTAAGACGACGACCTTGGGGAAAATACGCGGCGGAGATTCGTGATCCTTCTACTGGTAATCGACGGTGGCTTGGGACTTTTTTAACGGCGGAGGAAGCTGCTATTGGTTATGATGAAGCTGCGATTCGACTTAAAGGACATAACGCTCTCACGAATTTCCTCACTCCTCCTCCTAAACCGGAAATTTTGTCGAAAAATCCGGTTATCGAAACACCGGTTATTGATCTTGAAACAATCTCTGGTTATGAATCTCAAATCAGTCTCTGTTCTCCAACTTCTGTTCTTCGCTGTGATTATAGAACAGAGACAAAGGAAGATGAAGCTCCGACGAATTTTTTCTCACCGGAGTTATTTCCCACCGGAGAATTTTTATGGGATTCCGAAATTACCCCTTACTCTTTGTTTGAAATTAATCAGTTCTTACCAAACAACAAAACAATTTCTTCGGACATAGATCCAAGTTTGTCGGTACCGTTAAACGTAATCGGCGATTTCAGTTCATGGGATGAATTTTTCCAGTTGGATCATTGAAACAAAGTTGGTTCTTCTGAAGAATTTTCAGTGTTTGTTTTTCTGGTGAGTGATGAGTGGTTTTGTGATAATGACTTGGTTACATCTCAGCCGTCGGTTTTCCCTGTCATGAACGGCTACGATGAATTTTATTATGCGAGTAAATATAGATTAGTAGTATATTAATAGAGTTTAAGATTTGTGAGTTTTTGTTAATTAGAAGGTTTATAATGTTTATTGCATTGGGGATTTTTGGTATTTGGTTGATTTTCGAGTCTGTTATTATGCAAAGAAACAGTATATAGATCGTATATATATATATATATTTAATTTTATTTTTTTTGTCAACGACAATATCAATATGATCACAAAAGCCGATCAATTAAACAAATCTCGATCCTATATAAATTTTGTAGGCAATAAGACTCGCAACTTGATATATATTTGTTTTCATTGTTATTATATATTAGGGATATTAATATTTTTAAATGTAAAATCGTTGTCTTTTGTTTTGTTCCTTCGCATGAATCTCCCCCAAGTGGGATTATATGTCATGTCAATTTTATTTGAATTTTCTTTGTACATAAATACATCAAATCAATATAGACTATATAGTAATAATTAATTACTAATTTGACAAAGTCATTAATATCTTTTAAGATCCTAATTATGTGGCAAGACCAAATCAACTATCTAATTTAGATATGCTTGTTGTTAAAAAAAAACATATTTGCATTTTTTTGGAACTAATTGTGAAAGCAACAATGACCATTAATGTGGAAAACCAACTCATTGAGCCATGTTTAAGGCTACAAATTGTCTTCACTTTTAGAACCTTCTTAATTTCTAAAACAATTTCAATTATCACAAGTTGTTTTCCTTATTGTTTCCATATTTTTGGTTGATGTCTACTCCAATAGTTGATTTGATTCCATACAAATAGCAAAACTATAACAGTATTTTAAGTTTGGTATACATCAATTTAAAAGAAGAAAAACTATAAGATGTATGATTTTTTTTTTCCATATGAAAAGAGATTAGTCTTTTATGACTTCTTGAACTTATGGATTAGTTACAGATTATATGAAAACTTTGATGAATTCTATTATAACTGGATCAAAAACATTCCAAGTATTCGCGAAAGATTTCTTTTGATGTTCTTATCATAATTTTTTAGTTTTATTTATAGTGTCTTTTATTTTTGTAATATTTTGGCGATGTATCACACTTATTCTAATTGAATTGTAATCGCAGTATAATTTATCTGATATATTTGGGGTTGAACAAAAAAAAAGAAAATAATCAAAAATTGTTTCGTAGATACCTGGATAATCGTATAACTCTGCGTAATAGAGTTTAAAATATGTAGATATAAATCTTGGATCGGTCTAATTGATAGAGAACTAAATACTTTTCCATACATGTCTCTTTCTAAAGTTAGCAATCAATACAAACACCATAATTTGTGGTGAGTTAATAAACATAGAAAAGAGAACAATGAAACAGTGAAGAGAAGAGAAACAATGTATTGGGACATGAACTTAGATGTCTTTGTGTCAAAGACAATAGACTCTGTTTTAGCAAAATAGAAATTTAAACGAAAGAGTCTTCCAATGAACGAAGAAGGAAGACTTCTCATGATATTGTCGTTGACCTTAGTCTCCCACTAACACATTTTTTAATTATTTATTATTATAATATATATATATATATATATATTTGTCAACATTGTACCACCCCTCGTTAAGATGATTGAAGACCCTTCGACTTGGTCAGCATTAATCCATATTTAGATGACTTCTCAAGGCTAAACAACTCGTTTCCGGTAGTGTTCCATTGTTTTGATCACAAAGTGTTCAAAGTTTAACTAGAAATTTTGGTTTTGTGAATGATATTCCTGTAACTTGGTTTTATTTTATTAGCAGTTAAGTTAACAAAAAAAACCACAACTCACCGGTCCATTAACCAAGTTCCTGCATAATATAGATAATAGAACTCGATTTCTAAATATGTAAGTGCGTATGCCTTTAATAGATTTATCTCATGCTATTAAACTAAATACTAATTGCTTATAGTTTTGTTGTTTTTAATTATTTATTTTTTATATTTTTGTTTATCAATCTTTTGATTACGACCTCTCCTAATAATAATAATTATTAGCAATTTGTCATTTATTTATTCACATGATTTTTAACCTGTCACTCTCTGTCTCCTTTTGGAAATGTTTTTAATATAATTTTAGACTTTTCCTATCTACTAACTATGTTTTCTTTCTTCTTCCACACATTTTCTCTTTTTTTTCTCTCCAATTTTGACTATAATATAAATCATATATACTTTAAAATATATGAAATAAATAAAGAGAAAGGAGTATGTAAATTTGTTGTATATATTAGGAAAAAAGGACCATTCACCAAAAACAGCAATAACAACAGTATTGGTCCGTTCGAGGTTTAATTTGACCAATGTAATAGATTTGTCTCTTTCGTGTTTTTAAATATTGGACCAGAGACTCTTTTTGGCTTCCCGAAATACAATTACACTGCCAAAACCCTCTTTTTCATTCAGAAGCAGAGCTCTTCCCATTCCTCAATCAGAAATTTTAACAAATCATGAAAACTCAAAACATTAAATCGTTATGGTTGAATGGTCAAAAATAGTAAAAAGAAAAAAAAACCCATTTCGACATCTCTATGATCGATCTTACATGTTAGATCACTTGTCTTATCAAAATATATTGAAAAACTAAATTTTGTTTGTTTTAAAAAGACATATTAATACATATGGTCATGAGTGTGACGACGTAAATGGACCACTAGCCGTATGGAATCAGAGTAAAATTGGTTCAAAGCAAAAGAAGATATTCATATTGTAAGATCTAATTGATTAAGACATGTAAATGATAATATATAAAAAAATACAATCGACCCTTTAATGTAGAGTATCTGGATCATCATCTACAATACGTGTGGTATGAGAAGGAGATGCTTTCTAAACAAAGTTTTAAAATGACGTTGAGCAACATTATAAAACATATTTGCATGGGATTTTAGTTAAAATGGGATTCAGTAGTTAGCTCAAAACATAGTTTGTTTTTCTCTTTTGAGCCTAGTTCACGAAGACATATTAGTTTGAGCATAAATCCGAACCTGGAAAATTATTAAAGTCGTAAAGGCATGAAGTCTATATTTGGACCAGAACATACCCAAACGTACCAAGATATATCCAACTAAAACATTTAGACTAATAAATATGTATTTTGAGTGAAAATACTGATTCGAAACCAAATTTATTGATATTATACAACAAAACCAAAGTGCACTCGAACTGAATCCAAACTGAACATAAACCTTGAAAATAACCGAATGAACCTTATACCTTGAAACCAAAAACTTAAAACCCGAAACAACCAAACCGCAAAACCAATTGGTTGCCTGAATGTCCATAACTAAGATATACAATTTTTTCGCCGGTTAATGTAACTTACTTCATGTATATTTGTGTAATTTAATTAAATATAATTCATACTAAACAGACTAATTAGAGAGTGTAAAATGTTCATTTTTCTTTTCTTTTTTCAATAGAGTTTAATTCTAGAAATTTGTGTAATTTTGTATGTTAAAATTGAAGATTTAGAGAGTTAAATTATGAATGGGATTTGTGAATTTAATTTTGTAAGAACAAAATGAAAAAAAAAAAGAAAAAGAAAAAAGTGGGTCTAAGCCCAAGTAGTGAAACACGTTAGAAAAGGTAATGTCTTTATCAGACAGAGGTTGGCCCAAATCAAATTGAGAGGTAAGACAAGTTGCCAACAAAATCTCTGTACCAATGAGATTATTTTGGGTCCCATAAGATCTTTAAGTGAAACCATCTTATAACACTTTTACACTTTGTGTCTTAATTACATGATCTATCACCACATTTAACTCCTGTTATGTTGCATTTACTTACCTCATAAACAAATTCATTGGTATGAGATTAATTATCATTTGTTAGATACTCAATAATTGTCGTTTTAGGATTATTTTTTTGTTTCAAAATAAGTGTCGTTTTAGATTTAGGATGTAACTTTTAGCATAAATGGTCTAATTTAACCTTATTATTAACCAATAAGAAAAAAGAATATCAAAAGTCAACAAATTTATAGGGGTATAATAGAGTTTTAATATGTTTCCTTAATTTGTGTGCAAAATGCTAGAATGACACTTATTATGAAACGGAGGTAGTACTATAATAAAGGTTTACCATCTGTCCCTTTGGCATTGTGTTGTCAATTCAGGCAACAATGCAAAGAACAAAAGAATTTAAAGCAAAAGTTTTGTTTTCCTCAACTTGTTCACATATTTTATGTTTGTATGTGGAAGAAAAAATATACAAATATATATATATATATATATGAATGAATACATACATGGTTTTTTAAAATTTAGCCAACACGTTTATGGTGTAGTGGTAGAAAGAAAATAATTGAACCTCCCTCACCATATTATATGCAATATTTTTTAGATGTTATGTGAGTTATATAGTTTATGAATATAGTCGAAAACAACAGTTATACACTACCTGAGTTTGAACTACACAAATTATAAAAAAATTAGAATGTAGTAATTACAATGACTGAATTGGTTTGTAAATTAACAGTAAAATTTCAGGACTAAAAGTTTCAATTTATTTTAGTAGTTCAAAATGCAAATTGCATAATGTGTTTTATGATAACAACAATAAGAATATAATAGTGTTACGTGAGAGTACTTTAGTTGGTGAAATTGGGTCAATAGAAAGATAACACTTATTAGTACTAATTTCATACAGCTTGGCTCTCATTTTTGTCTTCACAAACATATAAAACCTCTCACGTTCTTAATAAATAAAGGAAAATTATGATGTTTTTTTTTTGTACAAGTCCTAATTTTTGTTTGAAAGCATTCAATTCGGCAGAAAACGGCAAGGAGTTCACATAAACTAAGAAAAAGCAGCGAGGCTTTAGTTAACCAAGGCAAAGACTTTTCAAGCCCATATATGGCCCATAATGAAAACAAAGCGAACTCCAAAACGGCAAGAAGTGCGGTCAAAGGTTTTGAAAAATGGTGGTCAAATTACGAACAAGGCAACGAGTCGTGTTTCCGAAGGATTTTTCAAGCAAAATTGGAAAGCCCTAGAAGATTCCAACCTAAGGCAATTGGTTTATAGTCGACGTGAAATCTCCGGCATAGCTGGAGAAATTGATTTGCTCTAGGTTTGTGATTGAAAACTTGTTGTGATTGAATTTTCTGATAATGGTGGACGAAGCAAAATTAGATTCAAAATCGAAACCGATGCCAAATGAGAATTTGAGATTCGGAGAAAGGATACTATCGGCCGGAGGTGCTGCTTTTATATCGGCGGTGATAGTAAATCCTCTCGATGTTGTTAAGGTTCGAAAGCAAAACAAATTTCCATATAAAATCTTCTGCGAAAATCTAACTGAGCTTCGTAAATGTTTATTCGTTTGTATTATGCAGACGAGATTACAAGCACAAGATGCAGGAGTTCCGTATCAAGGCACATGTCGTCTTGGTTGTTTCGACACGAAATCAACGGTAGTTTCTGCTAGCTGATTCGTATTATGAATAAGATTCTATAGTTTTGAAATGAATTATGGATTCTATCTTTGTTTTATTGCAGCTTGGACATGCTTTAAGAAGTAATTCTTCTCCAAGGGTGTGTCGAATAACTGGCTCTGCATCTGTATGCACTGAGAATCAGTACAAAGGAACCATTGATGTGTTCTACAAAATTATCCGCCAGGTATAACACTTGCCTTGTATTGTGTTTTAGACATCAATATTAAGAGGGCAATAAAAGTTGCAGTGTCTATATATAGATTATCATTTGAATACCTTATTGCTCTTTTGAGAAATTCATCTTTCTGGCTTTTGGTGTTATATCTAGGTAATGCAATTCGTCATGGAAATTGTAGCATCATCTAGGATTTACCTCAACTAAGGAATTTTTCTTTTGTGATGTATTTCTAGTTCACTATTTACTCATTTGTAGAGTTTCACAGGAACAACTTTATGCAGGAAGGGTTCTCGAGACTTTGGAGAGGTACAAACGCAAGTTTAGCATTGGCCGTCCCGACTGTGAGTCTCTTAAGTAAATGCTGTTTGCTTCTGCTACATTATCTTCACTTGTCTTCCTGACTTATTACTACGTCTTTGGTTATGTTGTTACTTGCTAGGTTGGGATCTACATGCCTTGTTATGATTATTTTCGCAATATTATGGAGGATTTTACGGCAGAGAAGTCCCCAACTTTGACACCTTATGTCCCACTAGTTGCTGGGACAATAGCACGCTCCTTAGCTTGTATCTCTTGTTACCCTGTCGAATTAGCAAGGACTCGGATGCAGGTAACACTAAGGCTCTGAGCACTTGTTATGCCCATTTCCATGGTGTTAAACTATTAACGACTTTAGAATCAACACCATAGTAGCAGTCTAGTAGATCTGGCTAAGCAAACTAAAAAATGAGGAAGATGTGATGGTTTATGATGATTTTATCTGTGAGAGATAGACAAAGGACCACTGGATATTGATTCATTTTTTTTTTTTATAATCAGGCATTTAAGGGGACACGAAGAGATGTGAAACTGCCTGGCGTTTGGAAGACATTAGTTGACGTCATTAATCCAGTCAAAGGCTCAAATAATGGGCAAAATTACAGGATGTTATGGACTGGTCTGGGTGCTCAACTTGCTCGGGATGTTCCATTCTCTGCTATCTGCTGGTCTATACTTGAGCCAGTAAGTAATTTAACACATGATTTTCCAAAGTCTTCCCTTCATGTTTCTTATATGATTGTTTCATTATGACTTTAGACCCGGAGAAGCATTCTCTCTTTGATGGGTGAGGAGCAAAGGGCAGGCAGTATAATAGGTGCAAACTTCACTGCTGGTTTTATTGCGGGTGCGGTTGCTGCTGCAGCTACTTGCCCACTAGATGTTGCAAAGACTCGGCGTCAAATAGAAGTAAACATACCTAACTTCATCTTTCATTAATACACTGAGATGATCTACAAATTAAAATTTAGCCACCAGCTGCATTAAGTTAACATTGAAACGTCTTTGATATCTGCAGAAGAATGCAGATAGAGCCATGACAATGACCACAAAACAAACTTTAGCAGAGATTTGGAGGTAAGAATTTACTAGTAGTAACCATTAGACAACTACTTCTTATGGTAATCACCCGAAAGTTCCAAACTGTAATACAGGGACGGAGGAATGAAAGGTATGTTCAGTGGAGCAGGGGCTCGAGTCGGACGAGCAGGACCATCTGTAGCCATTGTGGTTTCCTTTTACGAAGTGGTGAAGTACGGACTACAAATCTTTCACCAACAGTAACAACACTTAAACCTTCATTCATTCTATACATTATGTTTTGATGCGAAGGTAAAAAATCCTTCCGCGTCTGAGTCAATAAAAGAGTGCCTTCTTAAGGTTCTTACTGCAAATTTTATTTAAATTCTTGCATTTGTTTTTTAAAAATTTATCTTCTAGGAACAAAAATAAATTGTAATTTCAATACTGAGATTCTCCACGTTAAAGTGTAGTATTATATAAGCAAAGCCAAGGTTTATGAGAATAATTCCATGATTTACATGGAAACAAAGTCTTTGATTTTTAGTTTGTCAAATTCTAAACAATAACGATGTGTGTTTTTATATTGTTTGATAAATTAAATATAAACGGTCAAATAATTTCTGGTAAAATTACACATATAATGAATTAAGAATAAAATAATATGGAAGAGAGAAGAAACATATGAGTGATGGAAGAACAATGTTGAGAGAGATCAAATCTCCAGACAAAAGCACAAATTTCAGAAGAACAAATTAATAGCCATACTCTGAAAAATTATCAACAAAAACTACAACTCGAAAATCTGATGGAAGGTGAGACATTAGAAGAAGGAGAAGGAAGAAGAAGATGCATCTAAAGGATGAATTAGGTAAGTCAGCACAAGCGCTAACACCATTAGCAAATACGCAATCCCTTGATCTATCGATGTTCCTGAAAATCACACACCAAAAATCAAATTCAATGTCAAATTATTGAATCTAATCGAATTTGAAATCGATTATTTCGAAATCTGGATTCAGATCTGGATTTTTGAGAGAGAAAAGGAAATGCGAATATCGATTTGTAACTAACCATCGCTGGTGGGAGAAGGAGCAGGAGCTAATGATTGAGCACCGGCGAGAGAGAAGATGACGGCGAAAACGAAACTGAACAAAGCGAATCCAGCAACGGGAATCTTCGAAGCCATCTTCTCTGGTTTGATTGGAAGATAAACGAAGATGATTCTGAGCTCTGCAGGAGATAATAAATCAGATTAGAGAGTGTAATCTGCAGAGACGACGGAGGAAGAGAGGAATGAAGGAAATGGTAAGAGACGACTTGTTCAGGTGTTTTTATAGTAGAAGACCGGTTTAAGCTGTACCGGTTATAACCGGTTAAATTATCCGGTCAAATGTATGTAACTAGTCAGCTAATAAAATTCAAATAAGCATGATTTTCCTCGAATTATCTCTTTTCTTCTTTGACCATTCCTCTACTTAAAAAAAAAAAAAATTCTAGTTTTCTAGTCAAAATTGACAATATCTTGTTTCTAGATGAATTTAAATATAAGCAAAAACAAAATAGAATACATATACAAATACATATATAATAATTTTTACTCAAATTTATTTGTTACTAAAATGAATTTAACTTATGGTTAATTTACTTACGCCAAAAACTTGGTGACAAAAAAAAAATCTTTGTTTGAAATTGGCTGCTTGTTTAGTAACGATTACAGCGACGTAGGCATGTGATGTGATTAGATATTATTTTTTATAAATTTTTATAGTATAAATTTTTATATTAAATGTCACATAATATCTTTACCGCGATAATGGTTGTTTCGCTCTTTAGCTACATTCATTCATAAGACTTGATCGAAGTCTCGTCTTTGATGTAGCATCAACAAGGCTTTTGTTATCAGTTAGACGATTTTTTTCAACATTGTTATAAATGAAGATTTAATTCTTTTTTTTTCTACACATATTATTCGCTGTAGAAGAATTCGTCATCCACTGCTACTGTAGTAATTTAGTAAAGACATTGCTCTTTCATTATAGTTCTGGTATCCTATATATCTTCTTTTTTGGGGATAACTTTCGAGGATTTATCAGTTTTTGTCGGTTTTCTTGTATTTTGCCTTTCAACCATAGTTTTTTGGGAATATCTATTGTTCGGGTTATTTATCTTTGTAAGTTTGGTTTAATAGAAAAAAAAGAAAAAAAAAATTTTGTTAGAAATTTTTTTAAAAAATGAGAAAATAAAAAAAAATCTTTTGAGGTGTTGTGACAAAAAAAAAAAAAAAATTCTTTAGGNTGTAGTGGGGGCTGACAGACTGGCAGCCAAACTGGACTAATTTGTCATATGGCTCGTCTCTCTTTTTACTATATTCCATTTCTTTTTATTTTTTTATGCAATTTGTTTTTTATATATTTTGAATGATGGATTATTAATAAGTTAACGGCTAATAATCAGCGTGATTATCGCTTAATCAGCTAGTCTTTTGTTTTGCTCAATAAGATTTTTGTATATCGCATGTGTAAATATAATCAACTATATAGTATAAGAGATATATGATTATGTTTGACTAATTAAAAAATCTGGAGTAGCTCAGTTGTTGGATGTACGACAAATATGAATAACGTTATGTTTGAATATGAACAATAGTATGTTGTAAAGTTATAATTGTTATTTAATGATTAATGTAATCTTTTATTAGGTGGTTATATTACAGAGTGTAGTGAGAGTGATTAGCCGTTGGATCCGTTACATCAATCATTTTATATTCAACATACCTTTAAACAATGTTGGAACAACATGCACATTGCAGTTGGGAATAATGTAGACTCGCCATTTTAAATTTTATTAAGGATAAATTAGTAGTTTCATACACAGAAAAGTTGAAGAACGATTACAAATCGTATGGTATATTATTTCATAATGGGCTTTTTATGGGCCTTGTGAAGCTAAATCTTTAGAGATTTTACTTACAAGGCCCGATATATGAGATATTATGGATTATGGATCCACGAGAGAAAAAATGGAGCAAGACTGACTCCGTATGTATAATCTTCTCTTAGTATGGCGTAAGTCTAACTCTGGACATAATAACCCGAGTTAAACCGAACCGACCTCAAATTTTGATGTTGTTCGGTTTCGGTTCCTATAAAAGAATATACGGTTTAGTTCTATTTGGTTCTAAAAATCAAAACTACTTAGTACTCAAAACGAATTTTAGTAGGTACTCAGTGGTTACCATATCTTTAAAATCGAAAGAACTGAAACGAAGAATATTTGATCATTTATAATTGATGCTAGTTTTTTTATTCGATTTAACTTCTACTTGCTAATGTTTTGATTTTAAATCCCTATGACAACTGCAAGTGGCCTTTACCCAAATGGTAGGTGGTAAATCCACTAAAGGCAGATGTATTTGTATATCCAGAAATAGAGTCTTGCTGTCTGCATTATGTAGGAACTTGGCTAATAGGCCGGCTAGTTGTCGCCCATTATTGACAAAAAAAATTTCCTAATGACAACTGTTATATATCTCAACTTTTACAAAATAATTTCAAAATTATTGGAGATATAAACTTTATCTTAAAACAGTTTATCTTCATATCAATTTGAAAAAAATAACTAAAAAATTATTGGAGATAAAATTTATATTAACTAACAGTTTTTCGTGTCTATCGCAATCATTATATATCTTAGAGATCTTCATATCAATTTGAAAAAAATTGAATTTCAAGAAATTTTTTTTATAAGTTGTATATGTGTACAGAGTCTCTATTAATTTTGTGAGAGTAAAACAAAAGAGATCTCAATGATAGAAACGATACATATCTCTGTTGTGTATTTAATTAGTAAGCATGAAGCAATAAAGAGAAGAAAGAAGCGGGAAGAAGAAGGTACAAATTCGATTTATATTAATGGCGATTTACTTGAAGAATTGTTTCTATGTCTTCCACTTAAATCTTTAGGTAGATTTAAAACTGTGTCTAAAGAATGGAAATCGATTCTGGAATCAAAAAGGTTTACATCTCAATCTTCAAAAATCTGGCCGGAAATGTCTTTTGGTTGCCTCCTCGAATCTCCTCCGGAAGTTAAGGAGATTCAAAGGAGGTGAAGAGTTTGTCTATTTGCACTGTTACTCGACAAAACCGTCATTGAGTTGCGATGGTTTGGTCTGTATGCCTGAAGCAGAATATATCAATGTTTTGAATCCCTCAACTAAACAACTCTGGCGATTCCGTTGTCTTCCATTGTTGAACCCTTTTCCTAACGCCATCACGTTACCAAACTGTAAAAAGCCTATTCTTTGTACTCAAACACTCAAACTTGTCTCCATATACGGGTCAGCTGTCTCAAAGTTCCGATATAACAACACATCAATCTATACTTAACCCGTCTCTCTAATTCAGATCAACACAGATCAACCTATACTTAGATTCAAACTTTGTATATTGATCATGTTTTTTTGATATATGCAGATTCATGGTCAACTTATTTCCGAGGCAATTGTGTGATGGGATTTGGTAGAGACATTGTTAGTGGATGCTATAAAGTAGTCCGGATATCTAATGATCCTAACTGTCGCCATATTCTTAATGTCAACACTGGTCAGTGGCAGAGACTTCGAATACCACGGCATAGTAAGTTTGATTTAGGAAGAAAATCAGTCTATGTTAATGGATCAATCTACTGGTTAGTAATTAAGTCTGGTTCAGTCTACACTATACTATCTTTGGATCTCCACACTGAAGAGTTCCATGATGTCCCTTGTCCACATCTTCCTAATGGCAGTATGTTTGAAGCTCAGATTATTAACATTGAAGATCGTCTTGCCATTGCCATGCCTGTATACCATCATGTTCACAAACTAGATATATGGACTATGGATCCACAAGAGGAAACATGGAGCAAGACTCACTCCATATGTTTGTCTTCTCTTGGTCTAGTGGAGTCTAGGTCCTTCACGCCTGTGACTCTCTCTAAAGAAGGCAATGTTGTCTTCTATGACAATAAGAATACATTGTTCAAATACTATTCAAAGACACAACAACTCCACACCATTTCTCAAGGAACTAGTGTTTTAACTCCTTACCTCGACAACTTGGTCGCGTTTCAGGCTCAACAAGTCGAGTTTGTGACGCTAATTCCTTGCATCGACCGCAATCTATGGGAAAAGCTTGAAGAGCTTCGCATTGAGGGAATAGTTTACTTCAATATGATAAAAGGTTTGAGAGAATCTTCACAATGTTTAATATAAACAGATCCTGCTGAATATTTGATCATTGATACTAGTTTTGTTGACTTCTACAGATCAAGCCATGACTTGGCTTAAGAAGAACAAAATAGTTGCTAATGTTTTGATTTTCACTTTCCTTTGGCTCTGCCTTGGTTTTAGCTTGATCCGTGCAGCTCTTTGGATGAGTTCACTTAACCTATATCTTTTTGGTTATAGAGACAATTTGATCACGGTACTATTATGGTTTCTTCAATTATTTGTTTTATATTTCTAATTGATGAGTGGATTCTTATGTATTGTCTCAACTTTTACAGTATATGCTCATGGTGGAGGTCTTGCATGAATATCATTGGATTTAAGTAACTTCCATTGCTCTTTTCTTCTTTATTGTTTTGTTTGTTTATCTCATTACTCTTTTGAATTCTTTTATTCATTTGTCCTCTTCTCTGTCTTTTTCTTTATGCAGAAATTTGATGTAATGCATTTCTCATTTTGGATTCTACACAAGTTTTATATATAGTTTTGTGGGTTAGTAAGAACAAGATCAAATTACGGAAGAACAAGATCAAATTACTTGTTAAACTTTAATCAGATTACTCTTTTTTTGTTTGAACTTTTACACATTATACACATGATGTGAAACACTTTAGTATCTTTGGTTTCAAGTAACTTCCATGACTTAGTTTTATCTTCTTTTAAATAAATATATAAATAGTTATCTTGTTTAGTATAAATTTGGTGTTGATTCTCATGGTGTTATAATGACTCAACTTGGTGTTGATTCTCCAACGGAGTGTGTGTTAACAAGCGATGAAGCTGTAGTTAATAAGGACTTATTGCGTTTCAAAACATTAGAATAGCCGGAGACACTTATATTTTAACCTTGCTATAAACTATAGAATAAAATTAATCTAAAGTTCATAACAACTCTTAAAAATAAGTTTAAGATGGGGTTTGTTATAGACTTTTATACAAAAATTTAAAATTAATAAAAATTTTAGAAAAGCTAAAATTTAATAAAAATATATCGGTTACAAATACGGTTATTGATTCGGTTCTGGTTTGGGTTAGGATTTGATATTCCGGATCAATAAATTTAGAACATATTCTGGTATTTTGTAAGGTTCGGCTCATCTGATTCGGTATTTTGATTATTTTGAGTTAAAACTTATTCAAATTTATATTTCTCGGATATATTTGATTCAGTATAGATCAAGTTGGGGTTTGACTATTTTAAAAATTCAAAATTTAAAAAGATTTATTAGATTAATTTTGAAAATGTTAAATTTGATCTTTGATTTGGTTCCGGTTCGAGTTTTAGTTTTTTTTTTGGTACATAAATTTAAAACCTATTTAGATATTTTATTAGGTTTGGTTTGGATTCAATTTCTTTAATTCATGTCGATTTTGGTTCGAATTTGAGGTTTCTAAACACAGTATCTTGAAACAATATTCAAAATATAAACACAGGTCTAAACACTTAAATAAATACGGATTAGAAAAACATCAAAACTCACGCCATAGCGTAGGTATAATCTTAATACAATATGAAAGTAGGTTACACCAAATTGATGATAATATGTTAAAGGTAGTATTTAGTATTAGAGCTTCATAATATAAATTCATTTGAATATGTCTTATGAGAATAGAATGGTCTAGTGCTATACGTGATCAAAGATGATTACATAATATATAGTATTTGTTTAAAAAACACATGTTCAGCTTGTTAATATAAGGTTTGTGTTTTTTTTCGTGTGTTTTTAGTGTAAACATAAGAAACATATGTTGAGCTTGTTCTAGTTCTATCCATTTTTTTCTTTCTTTTTTTAGCTCTAAAAACAATTTGATTATCACTTTAAAATTAAAAAGTAAATGAGTTTGACTGGTAAATGATTTTAGTTTTCATATCCTACATTCTTTATTTCAATATCGTTAAATTGAACAATTATAAAGAGATTTTGAATATTTAGTATCTACTTTCGGATTTAGTTAGTTACGAGCTCTTACTAATTATTGTTTGAACTTTTACACATTATACACATGAAACCCTTTAGAATCTTTGGTTTCAAGTAACTTCCATGGCTTATTTTCTCTTTTTTTTAAGGAATATATAACAAATTATGTTTATTATAAAACTTAATTAACTGCCATTTTGTAAAAAAAAGATTAACTGCAATTATTTTTGTATGCAATGGAAAATGCTCTTGAAAATATTACGTAGAAACGTATAATATATAGTAGTAGATAATTATCTCATCTTAATTGGCAATTGACATTCAGTCTAGTGGTAAGTGATAAGTTTACTAAAGGTAAACGTGTTGTGGTCCAATGTTGAAAAAAAAACAAACTTAATTCGGAAGATTTAGTCTAGTGATTAAATGCTAGCTCTTGCGATTTTCTTTATCTGAGTATAACTACTAAAATTATGATTGTAGACTCGTGGCTATATTAAAAAAATTAGAACTAATCTAGACCTTCAAAGAAAAGGCCGTAGCTTTTAAGTTTTTGGCAGATTTTTGAGCAAAGTCATTACCGATCACACCCAAAGAGAGTTATCAATGGAAAGAAGGAGAAACCTATCGAACTCTGACGGCTATTTCTACAAATTTGTTCAAGGAATAAAAAAGATAACGAAGAGGCGAGAAAAAGTATGTATTAATGGCGTTTTACTTGAAGAATTGTTCATACGGCTTCCATTTAAATCTCTATGTAGATTTAAAACTGTGTCTAAAGAATGGAGATCGATACTGGAGTCAAAGAAGTTTGTGGACAGACATCTGAATCTTCATAAATATGGTCGGAAAAGTCTTGTGGTTGCTTACGATTGTAACTGTGGCTTCTCGATGAGTCTCCTCCCGAAGTTGCGGCGGTTTGAAGGAGGTGAAGAGTTTGTGTTTTTGCACTTTGACGCTACAAAACCGTCGTTGAGTTGTGATGGTTTGGTTTGTATCCCTAAAGCACAATGTATCAATGTTTTGAATCCTTCAACCAAACAACTTTGGCGAGTTTGTTGTCCTCCATTGTTGAACCCTCTTCCAAACTCCAATACTTTACTAAAAGGTAATAATCCATGCTTTGTGTTTAACAAATACTTGACCTAGAGATTGTGGTTAAGTGGTAGAAGACTGAGGTGAGGGTCTATCCGTAGGTTGCACTACCCCGCGAAAATAGTCTATATATACTCTTTCATAAGACTTGGGAACTCCGGTTACTTAATAGTTAAAATCTTTTACTCAAGCTTTGTGAATTGATCATGTTATATTGATATTTGCAGAATCATGGTCGACTTATTTTCCAGGCAATTTTGTGATGGGATTCGGTAGAGACATTGTTAATGGCTACTATAAAGTAGTCAGGATATCTAATGATCCTAACTATAGCCATATTCTTGATGTTAACACTGGTCAATGGATGAAACTTTGGGTACCAAGTCGTTACAAGTTTAGCTTAGAAAGGAAATCGGCCTATGTTAATGGATCAATCTACTGGTTACTAATTGAGTCTGGCTCAATCTACACTATACTATCTTTGGACCTCCACACTGAAGAGTTCCATGAAGTTCCACATCCACCTCTTCCCAATGGTATTATGTTTGAAGCTCAAATTGCCAACATTCAGGATTTTCTTGCCCTTGCAATGCCTGTATCCGATCCTGTTCACAAACTAGATATATGGATTATGGATCCACGAGAGGAAACATGGATGTGGAGTCACTCAATATGTTTATCTTCTCTTGGTATAATGGAGTCTAGATCCTTCACGCCTGTGACTCTCTCTTTGGAAGGCAATGTTGTCTTTTATGACAATAAGAATACATTGTTCAAATACGATCCACAGAAAGATCAACTCCAAACTCTGTCTCAAGACATTTGTGTTTTAACTCCTTACATCGAAAACTTGGTCTCATTTCAGACTCAACAAGTCAGGTTTAGGTTAGGAATTACTTGCATCAAACGCCGCTATGTATCAGAAAGAGCTAAAGAGTTTCTCATTAAGGGAATACAGATTCTCATTGATGGAAAAGGTAAGAGAAAATCTTCAAAATGTTTGATATAAACAGATCCATTTGAATATTTGAACACTTATGATTGATGCTTGTTTGTTTTTTGATTCAGCTACACATCTATTCATGTCATGGCTGTGGGAAAACCAAATCCAAATAGCTTCTAAAGTTATGTTCTTCTATATCACTTGTTTTGTCTATCTCTGCACTGATTTCAACGTGATCGTTACAGCTAAATTGATGCTTATTTTTTACCTAACTCTTAAGGGTTATGGTCGCATTACGATCGAGGTATATCATTATAATCTCTTCTTCTTCTTCTTTTTTCGTTTAAACTTGTCATTAGTGAGTACTATGAATAATTTCTCTATGTTTTGTTTTGAAACTTTTACAGATTATAATCACCAAGAAGCTCTTATATATCATTGGTCCTCTGCTTTATTCATTGGTCCTCTCCTATGTTTCTTCCTTTATGCAGTATTTGATGTAATGCATTTCTACTCTGTTGTTTAGTTTTGTGGGTTAGTCATAATGATATTGGCAAGTTTTTTGGTGAGTGTTGCTCGTATTTGATTCCAAGTCAATAAAACAAAATTATGTATTACTTGTCTTAGAAAATGACTATACAAAAAATTGAAATTCTTCTGCTTTCAAATAAATATAACTCATAGGTTACACTTACATCTAAAGAGGTATGATAACAAGATATTTTTCCTTCAACTTCTCCAAGATTTTGGAATCAGGACAAACACTTTGCTTCCAAGTGAATATGTTTGTTCTAGGTTCAGACTTACAATGTCACTTAGTGAAATTGTCAGACAAGTTGTAGTAGTTTCATGTTTCCTGTCGAGTTTGCAGCTACAAGCATGTTCGATTTTTTTCTCCAACAGACACTTGACACAAACTGTCCATTGTCATCGTAGTATTCGTTTCCAGAAATTGGATCGACTGATCCAAACTTGTATGAAGTCATTGGCATCGGTAACGATCGATAGTAACTATATACCTATTAAACATGTAGGTTTTAACAAGTTATATAGCTAACTATAACAATAATAACAGTTAAGGCAGCTTCATAAACAAACTATAAAGTTTGAGATTATGATGAGATAATAGATACCTCATTAGTCTCTGAACCACAGGCTATGTATCCATCCAAAACCGATAATCCGACGAAATTCTGTACAGGTAAAATATAAGACATAAGAATTAGCTAATGATGTTGGATGAGAAGCTAGGGTAGATAGAAGAAAAGTCTCTGTGACTAACCTTTTGATTGGTATGTCCTTTATACGTCATTGAACAAGCACCAGAAGATAGACCAGTAGAATTTGTTTTGTTTAAATTCCAAAGCTTGAGAGAGTTATCAGTGGAAGCAGAAACAATGGTTTCTGAATCCATAAATTTAACATAGCTAACAGCTTTCTCATGGCCAGCCAAAGTGCACCAAGGAGTTTTAACATATCGAAGATCGTAGCAATAGACCTTGTAATCAGCTGAACCAAATGTCAACAGGTGATTGGAATAAGAAGAGAATTGCACACAACATACATTTGCTGGACTCCAGATTGTGCCTAATGACCGTTTCTGCATAGCCACGAGAGTAATATGTGTAAGCAAAAATGGTTGCAAATGTTTTTCTTTTGATATATAGAATATAAGGGAAGAGCCTTACCTCATTGATGCTCCAAAGTTTCACCGAACAATCATCACTTCCACTGACAAATTTTGTCGGGTCAGATGGAGAAAAATCAACTGACCAAGCTCTTTTCTGGTGTTCTGTGTATTGTGAAAATCCTTGTCCAGTTCCGGCATCCCATATCTGCACTCATCAGTAACCATAGAATAATAAATTTCAAGTGAAAACCATGTCAATGTATATTTACCATCAGTTAGACTGTTCAATGCCTCTATTCTATCACAAGATTAAAATGACCAGGTTTCATAGAGGAAGAAAGAGCACATGAGGCTAGTCCTAGAGATCAAGAAAGATTCCAAACTTGAAATAGATAAGTGAAACCATTAGCTTCCATACGCACCTGAACTACACCATCATAGTCAGACGAGGCCAAGTAGTTTTTGATGTAACTATTCCAGCAAACACAACTTAGTTTAGATTTGTTGACCATCTCCACTAGTGGGTAATGAACACCGGCAGATTCATTCATAAATGCATTGAAATCAAAAATTTTGATTTTCTTTGATATCCCAGCTGCTGCTATATGTTCCTCATCAGGGTCGAAACTCAATGAGCAGACCACACTTGCAGAGTTTAGAAGGTCTCCGCTTCTTATTGTCCCACGAGTTTCAAACTTGCTATACCGAGCAAATTTGCACAACCCCTCAAAAAACACTTCCAGTTGATCTGAAGAATTCCCTTTGGTGCTTGTATCTTGATTCTCACTGCGGTTTTCAGACCACTTGTCCCTGTCCTTTAGTAGGATTTTTTCAGAACGAGCACTAGCAGCAGAATCTGATAAGTTCATTTGTGATCTCATGAAGAAATATGCATCTTCGAGTTGACGGATATTACTCATTAGCCTGTCTGTATTAGCAGTTGGTACAAACAAGGCCCCAGAAGTTGTACAGTGCTCGTCTAGTGGAGATGCTTGCACTCTTCTTTCAATAGCTCCATGAGATCTCACAAGAGATGCATTCGAGGAATATCTTCGCTCAGCCTCCTTAATATCATCTTCCAAGGTCTTGATGTCATGTAGAAGCTTAGATGCTTTTTTCTGCTTATGGTCTTCTAATGAAGATAAAAAATGCAGCAACAGCTCAGATATCTCCTCGTCAGCCGCAGTCGATATAATTGAATCATCCTCGCTTATCAACTCTGACTTTAGAATTTCCCTGTCACAGAAAAAGAAGAGACTGAGAACTTGAAAAAGAAACAAGATGATAACCATTTTATCTTCACAATGAGGGCACACTTTAGATAAAACTGAAATGATCCGATGAAGATATCCTAAAGACTACAATTTAAGCTAATGGAAGGTCCAGACACTCTCAGTTTTACCACTTCTAATAACTATTTTCCTGCATGATTCATTTCAGAGTAGCACTCAGTTAAATACCTAGCTGTTGGTCGGGAGGAGGGTTCAGGATGTAGAAGCCAAAGACAAAATCCAGCTTCCTTCGGGTATTTTGAGAGAAATGTTGGTGGGAGAATCCGATGACGTAAATCTGCCATCATTGCAGCATGCATCTCACCGGACTCACATTGGCATAGCAACTGAATCAACCAATAGTTAAGCTAGAGATGTCAGTAAGTGTCTTCACATGAAAGAGGCAAACAGTAAATAAAGAGACTGACAAGTTACACTGCAGAGTGGCAAATACAAGCTTTGGTATTCAAAGCTCAAGCTCTATGTAGGACATGGCAATGCATAATGATTAAATGCAAGAAAATGGTAATGTCCATACCTCAAACAGAAGAACACCAAGGGCATATATATTTGATTTCTCTCCAACATCTTCTCCATTAATCTCCTCTGGGCAAGTATACCATTGTTCTTCTAGCCATGTAGACATAGACTGTTTTCTCGTCATTGATGACACACTTAAGTTTTTGATATAGTTTTGCTGTTGAAGTTCGCAACTGTCTGGATTACGTGCATCAACCATATTTAAATCAATCAGAGCGCTTTTCTTTTTGAAAGGTCTCCCAGCTGAAGTGGCCTGAAGTTGATTCCCTGGAGAATTCACATTCAAGTCCATTTTTCTTTTCTTCAATTCCCTACTTCCAATAGATGGTTCCTGAACCACAGGCCTCCGTCTATTCAAATCTTCGTCAACATCTGCGTCTAATTCAATCTTTCTAAAAGTACCGATATATCTAAGTTTCTTCGATGGGACTAAACTGAAAAGTGATGGTCTCAAATCCAGCAAGAATAAACCTTGTGAATGTGCTGAGTCCACCAGCTCCACCAGCTGCCTAAATAGACAAAGGCCATGTCTTTTCTCTCGTCTACCATAACTCGATCTAAGAAACTCCCTCAAACTGATTCCACAAGAAGATTTAGTATGATTCCCATCACCATGTGATACAATCCCATTTCCTTTCGGACTTGACTTTAGAGCTAACACGCCATGAGGAGTAGGTGACTTAGTACTATCCATCTTTCTCTCTTTGCTTCGTACATCTTGTTCAGAGACAAACTCAGGAGGAGTTTCCTGGTTTTTTCCTACAACACCTTTCCCCTTCATAGCTCTTTTAAGTATCAACTGAGAAAAACTAGAAGAACTCAATGGCGGTCTCGATTGTACACCATCACTGATCAATGCAGGAGCATTCATAATACTATTCTCACCAGCTACTCTCAAACGTTCAGAAAAAGCTTCAAGATTCTGATCACTCCTCCTACTCATAAAAGGTTTCCAGTTTTGCCTTTCTGAAGGAGCTCCAGCAAGTTGTTGTCTGATTCTCGACAACATTTGATCCATATCACGAGGTTGAGAGTCAAAATCTCCATCTGTTGCCTTAGACCCTTTACACAGATTATAGAAATTCTCAAACTTTCCAGACCTAGAACTATCCATATTATTATTGTTATTACCACTCCCTTGAACCATCCTATAATTCCCCAATGTTAACTCTTCAACAGAAAGCTTAACTCCTGCAGATTCTTCACACTTAGTAGAATCAACATTCTTATGAGCTGAGCTTCCAGGAAAATCATTTCCAGTATCTGAATCAGTCACCATAATATGATGACCATCAAGCTTACAAGGAACATCATCCACTCTTGCTTTCAATTGTATATTGTTACTCGCCACAGTTTCTTCACTGACTCTTTCCATAACAGGCATGTAACTTCATAGCATCAAGACAACCAATAACCTGTAGCCTCCATACCCTAATTATAATAAACAATCGAATCGCATCAGAATCAAACCGACAAAAAAAGAAAAAGCACAAACAAAAGCTCACTTACTAAATCTCTTACTTTTATGTATCTATGCATGTTCAAATCCTAAACAAACAATTCCTAATACCAAAACGTATCATCAAGAGTAATCTCAAGCAGAACAGAAGAAGATTTATGTTAAAAATCCAGCAAACAAAAACCAATCATGGAAAATCACTCGAAACTAAAAACACATAAACCAAATCAAATCAAGTTACTTACCCCAAAATAAAATTGCAAATCCCAAGAGATCACAATCAGATCATACAGCAAGACGTGTGGAGAAGAAGAAGCTAAGAAACCTCCAAAAAAGCAACAATTCAAAACACAAAGATGAAGAAGAAAGCTGAGGCTATAAATTTCCAAAAATTGATAAATTACCAAAAACAAATATCTCTTTCTTTACTCGAAACACAATGAATCTATCTCTATCTCTCTCGATGCCTGTATCATTCGTTCTTCAATTCCTTTGTAATTTTTTATTTATTTAAAATTTATTATTTTAATGATTAATTTAGACTTGAAGCCACATATCAAAATCATATGCGACTCTTTATTCTGGCGGACAATTTTTTGAACATTATTTTATTTATTACTTTATGCAAAAAAAACAGAGGAAGATTTTTTTCTGTTCTGTTCTGTCCAATAATTTTTGTTGTAATTAAATAAAGAGAGATGATTATGAAACCAGATTACGTCGTTAATCGTTGTAATTAGTGACATCAGCTAAAGAGACGGTGCTGGTTTTTGGTGTTATTTACTGAAAATGCCATGAATGAGTTTCCTCTTTTGGTAAGAGTAAGGGTAGATTAAGTAAATAAAAAGAAAAGTGAGGGCAATTAAGAAAGTTGCATGGGAGAAGTAATCTTTAGGGATATTTGTTAAGTGGAGGAGATTAGTACACGTCGATGTCGCTTAATCTATTCGTGATTCGTGAGGGGTCACGTGAAAGTTGTGGAGATTAATAAGCCACGATGTTTTATCGAATATATTATTAATATACTTTATTATGATGGTTATTGGGCCTAAGCCCATGGGCTGATTTGTTTATTTGGAATGTTTAGTATGGGCTTTTCATAAACTAAATTCAAAACTCATTTACTCTAATCCACGAACATTATTAAACAAAAAGAATTGTTGAATTTTATAAGTCTTAAGAGAAAATATTGTAATAAGTGCCATTGGGTCTATTCAATGTAAAGTTTAATAGTTTTTTTAAAAAATGTAAGAAATGATTAGTATATATTATAAGTATTTAAATAATCAAAAAAAAGTATTATATAATATGCTTACATTCTGAAATAATATTAAAATGTAAATGATAATTAATTATAGTGAGATGAAAATCACAACTAGTTTTAAGTGGCTTTTAGCCTAGTAGCAATTAGTAAATCTTTTATAGGCAGGTGCATTTGCATGTCTCGGGATCGAGTTCCATTGCATGCATTATGCAGGAACTTGGCTACTGGGCCGGCTAGTTGTGGCCCAATATTGACAAAAAAAAAGTCACAACTAGTTTAATAGAAACAGAAAAAATGTTTTTAGTTAAAATAAGTTCAAATAAATAAAATATAATAAGTTCAACTAAAAATATATATAAAGATGAGACTGAATGACAACCTCCTAGAGCTTGAATGATTTTGCTTTAAGAATTAAAATTTTCAACCCATGTGTTGAAATCCATATAAAAATAAATAAAATAAATAATTAATTTGAAACAAAATTTTATAAAACCACAATAATGATTAATATACTAATATACATAACAAACTGAAAAAAATGAACAACTACTTTGTCCTACAAACAGTTCTATTTTTTTGTTTTGGTTACTAACATTAAAAAAATATCATATTCTAAATATTATTTGTCTGGTCCAATTCTACTATGCATTTTTCTCGGAGTAACATATTTCCACGTCTTCGTTTTCTAGCTAGATCAAGTTTAGTTTTTGTTACAATATATTTTAGTTTTTAATCATTTAGTTTTCTTATTTTGTTTTCTTTTACTTCTTGATTTAAGTAATTTATTTTTCTTGTTTTTTCTTGTGATTTATATACAATTACTTAGTATTGTTATTATTATTCGATACACAATTAGCTAATCATAGATTATATTGTAGATTATTACTATTAAGTTCTTTTGTCATTTATGATTGAAATATCATAGATTCAATCTTGAAGTTGAGCTATATATATATATATTGCTCACATTGAGTTATTTTCATTTTTTTAAGTTTATATTGGTTTTTTTGGTGGTAAATTGAAACCTTAATAAGGTTCTATTATTTGTGATTGATGTATTTTTTAATTAATATTTTATTTTGTAAAATTAACTTCCTAGAACCAAAAATTACTTGTACACCTAGTGCACTTATTAAATTGTGAAGTAAGTAATTATTCTATATTGGGTTTCATATTCTCATTTGAATCAATTTTCTAATGTTAATTCTATATAGTTTTAATCCTTTATAAGTACCCCCGTATTTATAAATATTTGATGATGAGAGTAATGACAAATGCATGGTTACATCATTATTTATAATTAGTAAAATAAATGACTAATGACGAATCATAAAACTTTATTTAACTACTCTTGTTACCAATACATTTATATGATCATTTATTTGTTCTTACAGGTTCATTTTTGTTAATGCACACACAAATAACACACATATATAAAATTATAAAATTTACAATAAAAAATGGCAATTCAATTATGGTTTTAATTAAATGTGTTTTCGAGGTAAAACACACAAAAAAAGAATGCATTAGAGAGAAATTTAATCATGAATTTTAATTAGAAAAATCTTACTCTAATTGATAACCACTAAATTATGGTCGAGCAAAAAAAATGTTAATTCATAACCACTAAACAAAATCAGATACATTTTGTAATTTTAACATTTGAGGTTAAACTAAGAAAAACTCATATGTTGAATCATAAAATATCTAAAAAAGATATGAGAAAAGTGAAGACAATAACTAGTAACTTGAGAGCATTCCACTGTGCGAGTAGTCAATAAAAATATTTTAAAATAAGTAGAAAAATGATATTATTTATTGTAAATATAATTAGATAATATTTTTATCTTTCATATAAACATTTTTGATCACCTTCTAAGAATGCATCTCATTATGACCTAATAGATGACAATGCAAATAATAACTCCATTTGTAAAACTATTAATTGGCAACCACATAATAACTTTCCAAATCAGAGTTATTATAATAGTCTGAAAAAATATATGAGTAATAAGTTTACTAGTAAAAAATAAAATCCAAAAATAATATTTTTACTTTGATCGAATATCCCCATGTGAATGTCCAAGATATCAAATTAAGTATGATATGCTTGACTATGCAAACTCGTCTATCTTCATTTACGAAGATTAGACAGTTGTATATCGAAATGGTCAAAATAGACAAAACATATAGTTTGTTTATTTTGACCCATCCTGTAAACAAATATCAATAGTATTAGTTTTCTAAAATTTTACAATTTAGAAAAAAGTATATTTAATACCGTAGACAAACTTAAAAATGCTAAGAATTGGACGAAACCAAATCTGAGACAAAAAATAAAAAATGAAAAATAAGAAAATAAAAAATGGAAATAGAAAGAAAAATGAAAAAAATAATTACCTGAAGACATGGTGATACAGAAGGTGTCAAATCTATCTGCAATAAAAAGTAAACGAACAAAACAAAAAAGTAAGAAAGAAAGAAAGAAAAGTGTAAAATGTACATAAAATAGAAAAATCAAAATACAAATTAATTTCACTAGCCATTAGATTCAACCAAAAATAAGAAAAAAAATGTGTAAACAAAGTCAAAGTAATAATCTAGTTTTAGTAACTGTGAGTTTCAACTAGAAAAAACTACACATAATCTATTTATTTATTTATTATCACCAAACAATCAAGGATCTCAAAATTTAGTGAATAAGAAATGTAACAAAAAAAAAGAAAATGGGAAAAAAAGATTTACTTGATTCTCATCCTTAGGCTCATGCTCAACTAGACATAATTGCTTACATTGAGTTATTTTCATTCTTTTTTAGTTTGTATTGGTTTTTGTTTTATTTGGTAAATTAGAACCTTAATTAGGTTATATTATTTGTGATTGATGTATTTCTTAATTAATATTTTATTTTGTAAAAATAACTTCCTAAAACCAAAAAATACTTGTACACGTAGTGCACTTATTAAATTGTGAAGTTAGTAATTATTCTATATTGGTTTCATATTCTCACTTGAATCAATTATCTAATGTTAATTCTGTATAGTTTTAATCTTTTATAAGGTTCACCGTATTTATAAATATTCAATGATGAAAGTAATGAAAAATGCATGGTTACATCATTATCTATAATTAGTAAAATAAATGACTAATGACAAATCATAAAACTTTATTTAATTATTTTTGTTACTAATACATTTATATGATCGTTTTTTTGTTTTTCCAGATTCATTTTTGTTAATGCACACACAAACAACACACATGTATAACATTACAAATTTTTCAAACTATCATGATTTTTTATACCGCACTTTGCGTTTGCCTTCTTAAAACAAGGGTTGCTTTCAATTGTCAAATTATTGGGTTTACTAATGCATGAGCCTAAATTTTTTATTTCAAAACGTAATAATAAAATAGTGTGTTGTATCATGTGTTTTTTTTTGTTCTTCATAGTGAAAACTCGAATAATTATAATCATCATCAACTTTAACGTGGCTGTACTACTCAGTTGATGATATGGAAGCAAAATTCAGAAGAAGCACCAAAGATGATGGTGGTGATATATGAATCTAACAGTCAGTTTTATAAATTGCTAACGTTTAAGTAAGTTAGTCAATTATTATTATTTAAATTAAAATGATACATAAAAAATTTATCATATTTTTTGGTCATTTTACAGATAAATCCATCTATATATAAATGTAAATTTACAAAACAAAACACACACATTCAGATGTAATATTTACTATAGAAACAAACAACATCTGACTATTCTATTCAAATGATGCATTCAAATAAATTATTTTAATGGAGTAGTGGAATGGACAAACAAACAAGGCCTAAGTCAATTTTGATCTTTGCCTCTAAAACTTAAAGGGGTTATATTCTTCATGGTTAACATTTTTTATTTATTTTACGTAACCGTATATCTAGCATGACCTAATTTAATTGGTTGGATTGAGCATTTAAAATTGGAGACTGTGTATGAGTTTTTCACTTTTTTAATAAAACATTTCAGAAAATATAAAAAACTAATAATTCTTCAAAAATATTAATCATCATCAACTTCAACTAGCTATACTCAATCGATAATATGCAACAATGATTCAGAAGAAGCACCGAAGATGATGATTGTAATATATAAAAGCTAAATTAGCTTGAATAATTCAAGTTTTTTTTTTCAATCTCTAATTTTGTCATTATGTTTGATTTGATATCTCTGCATTGCATTGTTGATTGGTCCGACGTGAGTTCTCAAATTCTTTTAGAAAAATTTATCAACTCCTACATCATCGATTTATCCATCTACAAATACTTGCATACACTTCAACATATACTCAAAAAAAAAACATTAAAGCAACTGGTGCTGCAATTCACCTGAGGGACTTCAACAAATATGTGCTTTACCACACATAAAATCATTTTTTAAGCTACAATAATGCAGCAGGAAAGAATCAAACATTAGTGTCAAGTCATTAGCTGGATCATCCTAACCGCCAGACTCTGAGCAACTTAGCTTTATCTTCTTCAATAATACAAACTATTAAAGAATAAAAAGAAATGATTTAACAACAATGTGGAGGAGTAAGTATATGCACCTGAATTCCAATGATATTTCCCATTTTTATCAGCAGCAAGACCATTCTCTAAAAAACAATAATCATATATAGTTACTCTTTCTTCCTTATGTTTAATCTAATATCCCTATATTATTTTGGTCTTCAGATATTTGGTAGAGTGGTGATTCTATGGCTGGTTTATTTAATCTTGATACCCATTATAACTTGACAAACATAAGCATTCTATATTTGTAAACTTAGTTTACTAAGAATGGCCACAAAAAAGATAAAATTGTTTGTCTAAAAGACGGCTAATTTAGGGTCTTAAAACTCCGAATAATTGTATCTTTTTGGTTTATGGATTTGTCTCGTGAAGCTACTCGTGAACATGACGAAGAAGAGAAAAGAGAAGACCAAAAGAGTTCTCTAATGGATGTAAATCTCATGGTGGTGCTTCTCTCTCAGCTTAGTACGAAGAAGAACGAAGATGAGACAAGAGATCATATTGCAGGATCACACAATCCTCGTGATGAATCTAGAATCACACGTCCAAATAAAAGGTTAATGAAGGATACAAAGTTAAAGGAGAAAAGAACGTACGTACGTCAACCTATGGCAAAGGAATTAAAAACTAATATTTTCATATAATATATATTTTTAATTAAATTTTAATCATAAAAAAAGATATAGACTAATAATAACATAGATTGAGAGTCTCTTATTATTTAAGAGATGATCTCTTATTATTTAAGAGATGGTTTCTTCTCTTATTTAAGAGACTCGTCTCTCTCTTCTCTTATCATTATTTTTTACTTTTTTATTCTTAAAAGACTCTCTTAAGAACCCCTATTGGAGGTGTTCTTAAGTATGTCTTTCATTATAACATACCAGGCGACAATGCAAGAAATAACTCCTATTATAAAAGAGTTAATTGATATACAATAAACGAGCTTACCAAATCGGAGTTATTATAATAGTCTGTGACAAAAAAAAATATAAGTAATATTTTTATTGATGAAAAATAAAATAAAAAACAATTATATATATTTTTTATTAACGGCAGATTATATTATATCAAATCACAAAAATAAAGAGTTACATCAAAAAATTATAAGCATTCTTCCTTATACACCAGGCGAGAGTTTCTATTTTATAATTAAGAGATTTGGAAATTACAGAAAGAGATAGATAAGGAAATTAGCTTCAAGAACTCCTTTTGATATTTGATAGGGAAGAAAAGCCGGCCACTCCTCTAAACAATTAATAATCTTCAAAACCGTCTCACAATCTGTTGATATCTTCACCTCCGTAATATGTAGCACCCGGAGAGATTTTATTGCCCAAAAAATAGTTTTAACTTCTGCATAAAGGAAAAAAAACTTTGATGGACTCTGCGAACCCCCATGTACTCTTTTCATGCAAAATCCACTCAAGCTCATCATTTGATGATGATGACGATGATGATGACCACCCTGGTGGTGCTCAAAGGGTGCAAGCAATGTGCCCAGCAGTAAGTAACCCTTTAGAAAGAGAGAGACTTAGCCCACATGGATTTGGCTTCCAACATTTGTCTCTTCCTTTTCTATTCTAAGTGTATTGGAATCATATGGAGCTTGGTACGTTTAAAGATTTTGCTCACTTGTTTTTCATTTCTGACTCTTAAAAATTAAGACATTATTACAATCTTGTGTGTTTGATATCTTTGTAGTAATTTAAGAACAAAATTTTATGTGATTCTCCATATACTAATTTAATATACCAATGTGCAACTTTAATAAAAACGCAGGTTATATGGTACATATCAAATGTTATATGGTTCACTGAATCCTGTCGTTTATATATATAAATTCGGGCCCCTAAAAAAATTTGAATGAAAAAAAATGAATATAATGAATATAAAATAAAATATATCAAATTAAATTAAATAAAAACAAATTAAATTAAAATTATAATGATTTCTATGACTATAACTAATGTTTACAAAAAAAATGAATAGAAGATTTGGGCTCAGGTTATAATAAGCCCAATAAGACTTAATTTGACGGCATAAGTTAATTTGGGCCCAGGTATGATTGCATTTGCAGAGAACAAAATAAAGCTTTTTGGAGGGAGAGGAGAAGAGAGAGCAATTCAGTTATCGCGATCGTCTCTTTCATTCGGTTCAGTATGACGAGCAGAGCTGACATGAAGCTTTCGATTCCACTGTTCTTATGGATTCTCGCCTTATTGGTGTATGCTTCTTGCATTGTCAAGCTTTCTGGTTAGTTTAAACTTCTTTGCTCGATTCTTTCATTCGATTAGTTTTTAGGTTTTAAGTGATTCGTTCGTGGTTTAGGTTTTCTTGTACTTTTCGTTTTGATTTCGGTGGAAAATTCGAGATTTCTTGTGAAAGATGTTCTTATTTCTGTAATTGTTTCAGAGAGAGACACTTTTGGGAAGACTTTAATCGATAAGGTATAGTTATGAACTTTGTTATCATCATCATCATCATCATATCGTAATGAAAGATTGAAAAGAGATTAAGTTTTTGAATGAATGTTTTCAGAAATTTAACTGGAGAGAACATGAAGCTCTGCAATCTCTTCGTCCTCTGTTCTTAAAAGAGGCAAGTTTGGGATTTTGCTGCTCTTTCGATATCTTCATTAACTTACAAGCGTTTGAATCAGGTCCTTGATGCTCTTAATGACGCCACTTCCAATTTGGATCCTTGATGCTCTTATCTGCTTTATTGACGTTTATGAAGTTACTAATGATTGTTTCCTATTCTTTGAAGCGAAATGAAGAAGAAATGGTTCCTGGTTTTGATCATGGAATCCAAGTGTTTAAAGATACACCAGAGATGTTGTTTCAAAGGGTAAGTTTCATCTTTCTTAACGTCATTGACATGTATTGACATGGTTGCTTGTATCTGATGTGTGAAGAGCCTCTTGAGAATGATATGATCTTAAAAAAAGAAACAAAATTAAAGAAATGAATAATAAAGGAGCAAGAAAGTGTAAAATGTATAAACAAATGATAACATATAGCAAAGAAACACTAATTCACTAGTATAGTTTCAATTAGAGCATCTCCATAGGAAGTATCTTTATAAATATCATACTTAAAATAATATAAATAAATAAAATATTATGAAATTTGATGTGATATTCTAGTCTCTCATTTTTTTTGTTAAAGTTCTAGTCTCTCATTTGAGATATTATCATACAGTTATCTTTTAATTGGACATATTTCACTATTTGATGTGTGATTTTTTATTTTTATAATAATAGTTTATAATTTTGAAATTTGAATTTACAAAGACCACAGAAGAAATAAAACTACACAAAAGATCAAAATACAAACAATGATCTGAATATATATATGGTTACTCTTTCTTCCTTATGTTTAATCTAATATCCTTATATTATTTTGGTTTTCAGATCTTCGGTAGAGAGATAAGAGCATCCACATCAGAGTATTTTGAAGGGTTTTTGGCTCAGTTTCCTAAGAAAAAAAGGAAAAAAAAATTAAAAAAGCAAGAGACAGGCTCTTCCCGTCTCTCTGCGAAGAGGCGAGTTCGTCCACTGTTTCGTGGGCCCCACGACACGTGGCGGCCCACGATTGGTTANGATTGGTTATATATATATATATATTTTTTTTTTTTACGAAAGTCAATTTTTTTATTATTTTTTTAAAAAAAGAAAATTTGGCGTGTCCCACAAGCAAAATCAGTGAACCCCAAGTAGGGTTCACTGATGTGGATGCTCTAACTCTATGGCTGGTTTATTTAATCTTGATGCCCATTATAACTTGACAAACATAAACATTCTATATTTGTAAACTTAGTTTACTAAGAATGGCCAAATAAAAAGATAAAATTGCTTGTCTAAAAGACGGCTAATTTAGGGTCTGAAAACTCCAAATAATTGTATCTTTTTGTGTCTTTTTTTTTGGGTTTATGGATTTGTCTCGTGAAGCTAATCGTGAACATGACGAAGAAGAGAAAAGAGAAGACCAAAAGAGTTCTCTAATGGATGTAAATCTCATGGTGGTGCTTCTCTCTCAGCTTAGTACGAAGAAAAACGAAGATGAAACAAGAGATCATATTGCAGGATCACACAATCCTCGTGATGAATCTAGAATCACACGTCCAAATAAAAGGTTAATGAAGGATACAAAGTTAAAGGAGAAAAGAACGTACGTACGTCAACCTATGGTTAAGGAATACAGGTGATTATTAAAACCAATAACTTGCTTAAATTCTTGTAGCTAAGCTGCTAGTTCATGTTTGAGTTCATAATCATCAATCTTTATATGACTATAAGTCTATAATTAATGTGCAGGCATTGCAGGAAAATGTAAAGCCACATGATTTTAGAATCTGAAAACAATGTATAAGTTATTGCAATCAAAATTTTGTTTTGAAAAAGATATTGGTGTGAAATGTATAGATTTAAAGCAAGAATTTATTTTGTAAAAACATATGGAAACTTGATTCTTTTTAACCTACCTTGAAATAAGCGGTCAGCGTCATTGTTTTTTCACAATTTTAGATTAACTGGATTTATGGAATCGAATTCGGATGAGTAAGACATGATATGTCAACGTCATTGTTTTTTCACAATTTTAGATTAACTGGATTTTTGGAATCAAACTCGGGTGAGTAAGACAGAATATATATGTATTTTGCATTATTGTATTGTTATTGTAATTTCAACAAAAAAATATATATTATATTTATTTGATACTCCGAATTTATATTTATTTAATACTCCAAATTTATTTGATATATATTTTATATTTATTATTGTATTATTATTGCAATAAAAATTTTGTTTTGATAAAAAAATTTGGTGTAAAATGTATAGATTTAAAGCAAGAATTTATTTTGTAAAAACATATGGAAATTTGATTCTTTTTACCTATCTTGATAAAAGTGGTCAGCGTCATTGTTTTTTCAGAATAAGATTAATTAAATTTCTGAAATCGAACTCTGGTGGGTAAGACACGATATATATATGTCTTGTATTATTGTATTATTATTATAATTCCAAGAAATAATATATATTTTATATTTATTTGATACTTCCTCTATTTCATAATAAGTATTGTTATGAGATTGTTTTTCCCTTCAATATAAGTATCATATTTATTTTCAACAAAAATTGTCTAATTTAATTATTAACTAACATAAATTACAGTTTCTAAAATGTGACACCCATAACCCGAAAAGCCCAATTAAGGCCTGTAGGCCCAAACTCAAAACGACATCGTGTACTTGCTTCTCGATGGTCGGTAGGTTACCGAATAATAATACGTAAACATGATCAATAGCTAGTAACCTCTACCTAATAGCTTCCTTAATCAATCGTTAATTAATAATTACTTAACGTTCACAACCTAATCTACAACACTTTTAGCTTTGTTTATTAACATCTTACATTAAAAATATCTAATTAATAAATAGTAGCCACGTGAAAATGTCGGATCGGTATAGTTCGGCACTGACTTTGGTCGACACAGATCGTGAGACCAACTCAAAACATAGAACTCATACTCACTAACCTTATCTTTTAAGTCAAAAATTTCATATATAATTAGATAAATCCAATGTTCCACTAGCCGTCTTGACCTAAAGCTAGTAAAACTTATAATTTAGACACAAAATTATATCATCCATTTAAGAGTATCAAAAATCCATTAATATCTATATAGTGTAGTGGTTATGTATGATTTTTAGTGTGGAATATTGTGTTCGATGTCTATCAATTCATTGTTTTGTAATATTTTTTTAAACTGATTATTACAATATGGGTCATGGAGCACCAAACTTTTGTTTTGTTTTAGGCAACGATTCATATTAAGTCGACCCCGGACGATATATAAATTAAACAACACGTGTAAGTAAGTGTATATTGCTATACTTTTGAAGAAAAATGAGTTATTATCAAAATTGAAATGGTTTGAGTTTCAAAGTTTATAAAATTCGGCTAGCCGTCTAAGGAAAAGATGTTCACACGAGAGATAAGTCTTCATTGAGACCTTGATAGACTTAAAAACAGACAAAAAAGTGTATAATAAGAGATCATAAAAAGTGGCCGGAAATGAAATTGGATAATAATTGAGGGGTCGTTTTCGTAAACACTCATTTTTGGTCATTTCGCAATAAGAAGAAGTTTCGAATTGTCACTAATGAGTTATGACATGGTCTCCATTATTATGACATTTTTTATATAATTTGTTCTAACAAATATCAAGAAAATTAATAAAATTGAATCCATAACTCTAATCTCTCTTAACCTCAAACAATTTTGAATGAGATTATGTGATTTTATGGATCAAATTTTGGTTGAAAAACTATAAAAGTAAACATTTAAGCATTTTACAATATATTTTTTAGACTTAAGAGTTCTCAGATTTTATGGAAATAGTTTAGACAATTTTCGTGGGGAGATGCAAGCCTCTAATAAATTCTTTATCAAGAAATTCAAATAAACCGTGAGATAGGCTCACATTTGTGTTAAGAGTATCTGAAATAATTGTGATTAGGTTTTGAGTGTAGGAGAATCGAAACCGCAAGTAGACTTATCCCTAACCACCCGGCCACAACATTTCAGACTTATTTATAATATTTTTTCTTACAATTTTATGCATGCATATTCAATTAGATATGTGTATATATATCAGCAATATAAACACACACCAAAAGTTGAGTAGCATGTGTAACATATAAATTTACAGTAAAAGATGGCAATCTAATCACGGTTTTGCTTTAATGACAAAAATGTGTTTTTGTTGGTAAAACACAAAATTAATCATGAATTTAAATTAGAAATATCTTAAGTCTTAAGTGATAACCACTAAACTGTGGTCGACTGATAAAATGCCAAATTGAGTTAAGAATCAATCATTTGATACGAGCATGAATCTTTAGAAGCTATACTTTTTGTTTGGTGGAACTTTTGTCAAGAAACTTTACATACAATTATTTGATTGGTTTAATGAAGGTAACTATAGTAAATACTAAACCATTATTATGGTGATTTTGACACATTTTTCTTAATGATTTCGACATGGCAAAAGGAAAATGGTTAAAATGTCATTTAAAGTAGCAAGTTAGAGATTTGGAGATACATTTATGTTTTTTATTAAGCTTTTTGTGATTAATTAATTATTAACAAGACTAGGCGCCAAAATGATGCTCATGACATGGTTGTTTATCTAGAGTTCTAGACTATCTTTTCATGATTTAAATTATAGTAATGAGGAAAAAAAACCTTCTAGATGGTTATTTCTCAACATTGCATGGACAATATCTAATCATAGTCTAAACTTATTTCTAAAATTTGTTTTAACTTCTACATATAATTGGATAGAGTCGAACTTCAAATGTTTAAACCATTAACTAAGACATGTAATTACCAAATAAAGAAGAACTCGAGGGATTATTTTTAATTTATGTTTGTATAGTTAATATGAAATGATTATAATAGCTATCACATTTAACATAAATAAGTTACAAAAATGATTATAAATAATGTTTAATATCTAATACTCCTTCGTATTATATGTTTTAGTAATTTCCTAAAGAAACTGATTGATATTTTATATATTTTGTGAAACAAAACTTTGATTTAATTTTATTATTTATATATATTACAAATGTTATTAGTTTTCAGGATTAGTATACATCAAAGTAACATTGTATGATTCCATTTTGTTAATTGTACAGCTAAACAACATATTAATAAGACGTTCGTGAAACGAGACAATATAATATAACATTCATGGGGCCAGTATGGTAAATAAATATTCGATGATGATAGTAATGACAAATGCATAGTGACATCATTATATGTATAATTATTAAGATAAATGACTAATCATAAAACCTTATTAAACTATTCTTCATAGACTATTAATGTTTGTTTTTTACTTGATAATTTTTTGGACGTTCATTGATACTAAATTATCTAATAAAAATACGAAAAACAGGATTTTATTTATCATCATTTTTTATTAAATGGCCAAATAATAATTTAAATTGTGAACTAGATTAAAAAATACTAAAGCAAGAACGTTATCGCATCAAACAATTGTTTTTTTTTTTTGGCACATAACATCAAACATATTTATATTAAATATACTGTCACTTTATGGTTAGTACTTTTTAATAAGGAAAAAATTACATAACAGCTATAAAGTAATCCTAACTTAAACTAAAGTTAACTAAAGTGAGAAAAAAAAACTAAAGTTAATCATCTTCAAACTATGAAACTAAACAGTAATTAAGTAATTAATGCTTCAGTGAGCTAACTTTAATTTTCAATTTTAGGAAGTGGCCAAGTTGATCCATTAAAAATAGTGGCGGGGTAGTGGAACTCACTTATAAAATCAGGCACGTTTTGTAATTTCATGAAATATTTGGGGCGAAGATAAGAAAAATGAAAAGTGTGTGACCGACAAAAAATATTAATAGAAGAGACGAAATAAGTGGACGGCACTTGCCACGTGTAAGGACCAAAAGTAATTTGAGAGGATCTTTCCTCTCAGCCTATTACAATCCGCCACGTGTATAAATGTTAAAATGAAAGCTAATGATATAAGTTTGATACTATTGTAAATCTAATTTAGAAAATTACTAAGTAAATGGATCCATTAAAGTTGTCACTTTATTAATAAATAATATTAAAATAATTACCACCTAATTAATTTTCTTAGTTATTTTTTTTTGAGAGGTAATAAATTTTTTTATGCACTCCAAATGTCAAAATAATTGGTGAGGCAGAGAAAAGATCCAACAATTATACAAACATTATAACTCATAACAAAAAAAAAAAAAAAACTAATTAAATTTGAGAAAAACTTAATTCCATAATGATGGTTTTTTTTTCGTTAAAGTCTCATTTATTGTTAACTTTTGCATTAACATGATGAAACAAGAATCAAAATATATAGAATTGTAAATAAGCATTAGGTTAAAAAGAGTTTTAAATAACATTGGTCAACAATAAAATTGTGTATGCATGTGTCATTGTACAATACTTTTAAGCCCAAACGTATAATGATGGAGCTTGAAGGAATATGTGATTTTTTGTGTTTGACTTATCATGCATGTCGACAATGTTATAAACTTCTTTAATTTGAAGTTTTCTACAACTTCAATCAGTTCATGATTTTTTCGATATAAAGTATTTAAGAATTGACGAATTAAGGAAAAGGGGTCTGAATACAAAAAGAATAATGAAAGCAAAAATTATATATGTTTTGAAAAATCATCAATGTTGTTTTTTCCTTAACTACTAATAGTACGAATCATTTATAACGATAATTTATTCTCACCAAATGATTCATATTTAACATATTAATATGTTTGTGTCCCCATTTTGATCACAAACTACTCAAAATTTTGAATTAGTTTTTTAAATTAAATTTTAGATTTTTATAAGTATATACTATCATATAAAAAACTTAACCAATCTATTTATTGTAATTAATACCTTAAAGATTACATGTTTATAAATCATGAACAAAATTAAATTAAATTGCTAATCATTTATATTTGGTCACCGGATGTCTAAACCCGGGCTGTGTCTGGCCCCCAGGAGGTTGGTTTAGGTTTCGGTCCAGACTCCCCTCGGTTAACACAAAAAAGAATTACGGTTTTATTGATTTTTATTTTTTATTTTTAGAAATCATGAACAAAATTAAACTAAAATTATTTTTTATTAATTACTCTACTAATCTAAGGAGAATAATCGTTTCGATCCATAAACAAATCATCCATTGATTTTAAAATTGAAATTCATTCAATTATAATGCTTAGAGAGTTATAATACTTTAATATGAGGTCTTTTGTAGGGGTTCATGTTGAATTCAAGTTTACACAACATCAGGTTTTCAAAAAATTAATATTATATAGTCTCAGCTAAGAAGAAATCATGAACCTAAACCTAGAACTACTTGTTTTAAATACCTGAATTTAAGAAAGTTTATATTTCTTTAACACAAGTTGGCTTCCTTAAACAATTCATGTACATAAGATAACACCATCACCAATAATGTAAGTTTGCTCCAACTGTGTATTTTATCTTTTACTCTAAATTAATATTGTTATAATACTTTATTTTATCATTTTATTACTAATTTATAAGATACTTTTCTACTTTTCAAATCCATATATTCTACTCCTTTGTAATTTTAAAATTTAATAATTTTGTAAGTATTATGTAATAATTTAATTATAAAATAATTAGAATTTAATAAATATTATAAATTTGAATAATTCAACTATTTTTAGTGAAATTAATAATTTATTAACTTTTGTAATATGTATATTTTGACCATAGGATTTTGTTCAAGTATAAAATAATAATATACTATAAATTAAGTTAGCATTTTGTAAAGAGAAAATTATATTTGCAAGTGACATTTAACCTAGTGGCATGTGGTAAGTTCACTAAAGGCGGACACACTTGCATATTCAGAAGTCTTGCCGTCTGCATTATGCAGGAAATTGGCTAATGGACCAGCCAGTTGTGGTCTAATGTTGACAAAAAAAAATATATTCAAAAAATATAGAACTGGATTTTATTTCCTTAAATTCAGAGTAAGAAATAGAATTTTTAATTTTAGAATAAAAAATAAAATACCATTAGTGAAGGTTTTTCTCCAAATTTAAAATTTAGAATGTGATTTAGAGCAACATTGGAAATAATCTAGGAACTTTTTCTTGCATTATATTATTTGGTCTACGTACCGGAACTTGATAACATTCGAAAATAAATCACAATCCAAAATCTAAATTTAGAAAAAATATCTTCTCAATAAAGAAAAAATAGAATACCATTAGAAAAGATTTTTCTCCATATTTAGAATTTGGAGTCTGATTGGAAACACTACTAGAATTAGCACAAATTAAGGTATATTTTTTAACTATCCTTTTATGGATCAAAACCAAGATTTTAAACACTCAATATCATATATCCATGGCTAATTTTATGGTTAAACTGTAACATAAAATTGTAAAAAAAAAAAACAAAAAAACTGTAACATAAAATTTCGTGTAAAAATAAAATCATTTAACAGAGAGAAGCCGTAAAACTGGCGCAATCTGAGTGGTCCTAACTCCAAAACTCTAGATGATAATAATTACACAGTTTTACTGATTAGACATAACTCATGTTAACATAACAAAAAAAAAATCTGGTCGGAGCAAAAAATTAAACCAAAAAAAAAAAAATTGTTTCGTCGGCGATGATACTGAATTAAGTAACAGCTTTCACTAATCTATCATCATCTTCAACATATCAAAAAGCTCTTTTTATTCTTTCTCTATAAATTCTCAGTTTCTCTGACTTTCTTAGAATCACTCAACTTTTTTCTTCTTTCTCACTCTTAAATCTTTCTCTCTTTATCCTCCATTAAAGCTACAAAGCTTTCATCAAATTTCAGGTATTCTCTTTTTCTTACTTCTTAATCTGGAACTTAAAGCTGTACACATCCAAAATCTCTGTGTTATTCGTTTCCTCTGTTTGGGAAAAACATTTCTGATTTCTCTGTTTATAATATCGTTGACTTTTCTTTTCTTCAGATAACATACCAAAGTTCTTCTCTTACTTCTTCAATCCAATAGATTCCGATTTGGGTTTGATTAAAACTATTGGGTTTCTCTAAAAAAACGTTTTTTTTCTTCTTTGATTTGATAAAAGGATTTTCCCGAGAAAGTTCTTTTCTTGGGAAAATTACCAATAAGTAAGGAGTCATCAGATTTGTGTTTTGATTTTTTCCTCCTTCTCTACGTTTGCGTAGATTCAGGAAAACCGTTTTAAACTCTTTTTTTCAAAAAAGGTTTCAACAAATTTTTCCGATTACTTTTGGATTTCTGTTGGAAAATTTTAAAACTTTCCCTTTATAGATGCTCTGTAACATAAAGAGCTTTAAGTCTCTTCCTAACTTTATATTCTCTCTTTCTCTGGTTTCTTAGCTATCTGCAAATCTGTCAGAATCTGCTCACTTTGCTATTTTTTTGTCTTTCATTTAGGATGTTGGAGAAGGTTGAAACATTCAACATGAACAGAGTAATTGATGAATTTGAAGAAATGACACGAAACGCAGATCAAGTTCAGAAACAAACTTTGAAAGATATTTTGGAGAAGAACAAATCTGCTAGTTACTTACAAAACTGTGGACTCAATGGAAACTCAACAGACCCTGAAGAAGCTTTCAAAGAAAAGGTTCCATTAGTCACTGATATTGACTTAGAGCCTTATATCAAACGAATGCTTGATGGTGACACTTCACCTATTCTCACTGGTCATCCTGTTCCTGCCATTTCCTTAAGGTAATTGATCTGTTTTATGCTTTATCATCGAGTAATTCGATTAATGAATGAACTAATCCTTATGTGTGTGTGTATTGGAATGAACAGCTCAGGAACAAGTCAAGGCCGTCCAAAATATATTCCTTTCACTGATGAATTAATGGAGAATACATTGCACTTGTTCCGCACTGCTTTTGCATTCAGAAACAGGTATAGTGAATTAAAGATTATGTTCCTAAATTCTCTGTTTCATCTATTGTCATGAACAGAGAAACTAAGGATGAGACCAACCACATACTCTGGTTTCTGTTTTTTAACATGTGATTCTTATTCTTGATGTACAGAGAATTTCCAATTAATGAAAATGGGAGAGCTTTGCAGTTTATCTTCAGCAGCAAGCAGTCTGTATCATCAGGAGGTGTACCAGTGGGAACTGCAACCACTAACGTGTACCGAAACCCGAATTTCAAAGCCGGGATGAAATCGATAATGTCTCTTTGTTGTAGTCCTGATGAAGTTATCTTCAGTCCTGATGTTCATCAAGCTTTGTATTGTCATCTCTTATCTGGAATTCTCTTCAGGGATCAAGTTCAATACGTCTTTGCTTCTTTCGCTTATGGTCTAGTTAACGCATTCAGAACCTTTGAACAAGTTTGGGAAGAGATCATTGTTGATATCAAAGAGGGGGTTTTAAGCAGCCGTATCACTGTACCAGCTGTTCGTGAAGCAATGTCGAAGATACTTACACCTAACCCTGAACTAGCAGAGATTATCCGCACCAAATGTATGAGTTTGAGCAATTGGTATGGTTTAATTCCTGCTCTTTTCCCTAATGCTAAGTATGTTTATGGGATCATGACTGGCTCAATGGAGCCATATGTGCAAAAGCTGAGACATTATGCTGGTGATCTACCTCTTGTGAGTCATGACTACGGTAGTTCAGAAGGTTGGATTGCTGCTAATGTTACTCCAACTGTGCCTCCAGAGGAAGCTACATTTGCAGTGATTCCAAATCTTGGTTACTTTGAGTTTCTCCCTGTATCTGAAACAGAGGAAGGAGAGCAGAAACCTGTTGGTTTAACTCAAGTTAAGATTGGAGAAGAGTATGAAGTTGTCGTCACAAATTATGCAGGTATAAGCTTGGTACTTTACATTGTATTAACTCCAAGATATGAGTATTATCAATTATATAATCGATCGAAATTCAACAGGTTTGTATCGTTACCGGCTTGGTGATGTGGTGAAGATCACTGGTTTCTACAACCAAACTCCTCAACTAAAATTCATATGCAGAAGAAACTTAATCCCCTCCATCAACATTGACAAAAACACAGAACGAGACCTGCAACTTTCAGTAGAATCTGCTGCAAAAAGACTCTCAGAAGAAAAGATTGAAGTCATAGACTTCTCTAGCTACGTTGATGTCTCAACAGATCCAGGACATTACATTATATTTTGGGAAATTTCAGGTGAAACAAACGAAGATGTTCTTCAAGATTGCTGCAACAGTTTAGACAAAGGATTCATTGATGCAGGTTATGTTAGTTCTCGAAAAATGAAGACTATTGGGCCATTAGAGCTGAAAGTTATCAGAAGAGGAACAATCAGGAAGGTTCAAGAGCATTTTCTCGGACTTGGTTCATCAGCTGGACAGTTTAAGATGCCAAGATGTGTGAAGCCAAGTAATGCTAAGGTTCTGCAAATTCTGTGTGAGAATGTGGTGAGTAGGTTCTTAAGCACAGCTTTTGATTAAAGTTTGTGGAACTTAAGATAATGGTTTATAGTTGTTTATTGTCTTATATTGTCTATAGATAAGTTTCTTTTTGTTATTTAATTGAGCAAAAAGGAGATAAAACAGTTAACCATTATAGCAAAGATGTATCACAGTTGTTTCCTTTTTGCTTTATGTGCAAATAATGTTTGGGAAATAAATAGATTTCTGATGTGACAATACATATTTCATTCAACTAAAATTAAATTAATGACAAAAAAAATTAAATTAATTTTGCCGAGGCATAAAATACCCAAAATCTAAAATTATTCTTTTATATTTGACTTCTTAACGTCAAAACAAAATAATTAAAGTGATCATCGAATAAAACTAAAGATATATGTTTACTAATTTTTTTAAAAATTATGATCAAAAACAATTTAGTTATATGCAGCTGTGTGAATTTGTCGGAGACACAATTTGATTTAAGAGTTTAGACATAATTAACAGTTTAAGACAGTAACGTATAAAATCTTTTTTGAGGAAAATAAATCATTTTTTAAATAAATTTCCCTAAAATCATATAGAGTAGATATGTCAAAAATCGAAAAGTAAAATCAGTAGATAACCTAACAATGGAATATAGAATATTGAGAAATATTTTATCCTATTATGAAACAACTATATAAAGAAAAACAAAACATTATATTTTTTGGTAAATTTCCCTAAAATGATATCAGTAGATATGTCAAAAAAAAGAAGTTAAATTAGTATATAATCCAACAATGGAATATAGAATATTGAAATATCCTTATCCTATTATGAAACGATTATAAAAAGAAAATAACAGCTGGAAAATATTCTTAAGAAAAAGGATACAGTGATAAAGTGAATATACTACTGTAACATAACATTGTTATCTCAAATAGCAAATTTGGTATTAGTCAAATACATTTAACATTTTATTACACAAATTCTATCAAGCCAGCTCAGATTCTTACCTTTATATAATGACAAAATCAGATTCAGACAAAAATTATATAATCTTAAAACACTTGTGTTAAAAAGTACTTTTGAATTTTTTGAGTAATTTCTGTAATGACGAACACAATATGTTGTGATGATGTTGATCATAACATATGGGATTGTGGGACTGTTCTCTATGATGCTTACGAACTCGTCTCTTTAGCTCACATCATTGAACGTAAAATGCCGTTGTCTCATCTTCCTCAGCCGTCTGGTTCGACACTACGAGCTTTGATAGATAAAGATAACGACGACTGTTCTTCTGCTTCAACGACGACGGTGTGTTCTATTCAACGGAGGAAATGTGAGTGTAATAAAATGAAGAAGAAGAAGAAGAAGATGTTTGATTATAGTTCGTGGTTGAATTCGTGTTACAAGAACTTATTCTTTTAGTGGCTAGTGACATTTAGTTTAGTGGCTGCTGATAAGTGCATTAAAGGCAGACGCACATGTACAATCAGGAACGAGTCTTACCGTCTATAAAATTTATATAGAAATTTACCGGCCTTTCTGGCTCATATTGATTTTGCTGTTGGCAAAGAAAAAAAAAAAAAAAAACAAAAACTTATTCTTCTAGTGCGTAGGCAAGTTCTTTGTGTGTTTTCGAGTGTGAAGAAAATGGTGTGTTCTAAGTAGTTTTAAAGTTAAGCCCATTTAGGCCCATTTATGTTTTATGTTTCAAGTGCTTGTCTTATGTTTTTAGTGGGTTTTAAGTTAAGCCCACATGGGCCCATCTTTAAGGTTTGAAATATCTTTGTACAAGCCTTATGTAAGCAATTTCGCTTTTACCTTTTGTTTTTGTAAATTTTATAAAGTATGCAAAGCCTTTAATGCAAGGAACATTTATCGACTTATACTCATATTTTATTTATTGCTTTTTTATATAAAATGAATATAAGTTTGATTTATTTCCCTCGTATACTTTTTTGAAAATTATTTGTATAAAGTCCTCAAAATTTCAAACTAGTTATGAATAAATATAGCATAAGAAATTCAAAATGAGTAAAATTCAAATATGAAAATAAATGAGAAATAGACAACTAACCACTTCCTTACACAAATCTCATTAATTTAATGTCTCCTTTATTGTTGTCTGAAAACCAGTTTTGCTTTTGACCATTTCCTTGACATTTAGTAACTTGGTTATACTTTAATTTCAGTAATTTTAGTTAGTTAATTATACATTGCACTAACTAAAATGTAATATATTGTATGTAAGTTTCAATATAGTATATGATTCAAACCAATAATCGTAAAACAAAAATAAAGGTAGTAATTATATATATACATATATATATATATAATTTTTTTTAAATAGTAGACAGTGAATCTACTAAAAAAAAATTCACTAAAAAAGACGTATTTGGTCGACCAGTTGTGGCCGTTAAAAAAATAATAATAATTTGTTTGCGGAAAGTAAAAATTAGATAAATGGGCTCCACTATGAAGATTGGCCCGCCCAAAATAAATCGATTTTGAACTCACTTTGTATAGATCTCTTTCTGTCTGTCTCTTCATGTTTGTTTTCCCGAGAATGAAGGAAAGTGAGAAGATTGAATGCAAAGCAAGAGCTTCTTCATCTCTTTAGCTCTTTTTCTTCTCAGCCAAGTGACTTTTTTTTGTTTATGTGTTTAGTTTTGAGAAGTTCTTGTATTTCATCTGGTAATGGCTGAGTCAACAATCGAATTAAGGCTGGTTCGTTGTCCCAAGTGTAAGAATCTCTTACCAGAGCCTAAAGCTTGCTCCTACTTTCAATGTGGTGGTTGTGGAACTGTTCTTTGTGGTTAGTTTTCATTTTTCCATCTTCTCTTTAGCTGAAGCAAGTTCAGCAACTAAAACTAAGATGAAAATTTCGAGTATTACTTCTTGTTTTGACTCTAACAATGTTTTGGTTCGTTTTGTTTTTGTTCTGTATGCAAAGCCAAAAACAAGGACCGTGAAGTAGATTTAGAGTCTGTTAAGTCTGTGGAAAATAGAGCCAAAGAAAGTGAAGTTAACTCTGGTTCTAGTGATGAAGAATCTGTTTTAGATGCTTCATTAAGACACCAACTAAATGGTCAAACAGAGTCTTGGGATGTTCCTAGTGATCCTTGTTTGAAACTGAATGTTGTTGAATCCGGTGATAATGATTCTGAGTCAGGTTTCAATCGGTCAAGGCAAAGAACAACGAAGAGATGTGATTCCGAGAGTTTCAGATTCTCCATGCCTAACTACTTTGCAGATTCTCTGTCTGGTGATGAAGCAGTCAAGCAAGACAGAGCTGTTCTGGTGAGAAAATTGGATAGGCTAAAAGAACATCTTGTTCAACCTAAAGAGCAGCATAACCCGATTTCGTCTTCAGGATTTGAAAAAGCTCCATTGCAATATTTCAGTTCTGGGAAACAAATTGCAGATCCTTCCTGTTACCAACATCATCCACAACCTGAACCATTATGTCTTTATAACAGTAACTCTGACATCTCTCTGCAAGGTCCAATGCATAACCCGTCTCATGTTCCAGCTTATGGAGAACCTCCGAGCTTCCAGATGCATCAAAGAACTCTGCAGTCATCTCATTCGCACTACTCTAGACAGCATGTTGGCAATAATGGTCATGATTTGTTTGATACACACCCACGGAATCGGGTGTTTCACCAACCAACTTGCTCTTGTTTCCGCTGCTATGATCCATATCATAGAGCTTCAGGTTCAGTGTTTCCTCCCTCGGGACTTCCTGATGCTCTATGTAATGCCGGTTCTTACCCTCAGGAGAGACGTTTTGGGTTTGGTTCTTCGTTGCATAGTCCTAGAACCTTTATTCCTGGATCTCAATCACGTGGTCCACAACTCCGAGGAAGATGCAAAACTGAATTTAGGGATGCACAAATGAAAGCTATCTCTTGTGTTCGTCCTCCTGAAGCTGTTGTATCATCTTCAAGTGGTTCTCGCCTAACTCAACCTGTGGCTGGTGGAGCACCATTTGTAATCTGTAAGAACTGCTTCAAACTTCTGATTCTGCCAGACAAAACTGACTCTGCTACGAGAAAGCCACAGAAACTGCGCTGCGGAGCCTGCTCTTTTGTATTGGATTATTCCCTTGTCGATAAGAAACTCGTTCTCTCTACAGACCCTGCTTCAACAAGAAAAGCAAAGAGTCATACAAGGCTGATTTGGGAACCTGCTCTTAACTTCTCTTCTGATGACTATGATACTGCTGCTTATGAATTCCATGCAATGGATGGACGACCAGCCGATGTATCAACTGGTCTGGCGTTAATATCTAACAAAGCTCAAGATATGCAGATTACGGATTCGACTTCTAGTGTGTCTGAAGACGAGTTAAGTTCAGACAGTCCTACAATCAGGGCAGTTACTCCAGATTTGTCTCTTCGCAAACACTTTGATCATAATTCAATCCATGTAAAGGACAGGTCTGAGCCAAGGAGCCAAAGCTCTCGGTTAGAACAAGACAGGGTCACACTGAGCAATAGACAGAACTCTATGAAAGAAGCTTCAGTTGCAATTGAGATGAACATTAATGACTACTGTCAAAACAGTGAAATATCTCAGGATTCTGCAAATGAATATACAGATGATCAGGGAAAAACCAAGAAGGGTGGATTTGCGAGTATTGTGAAGAATAGCTTGAAGGATCTGAAGAAATCTATACAGAACGAAAGTAGAAGTGATGTCTCAATAAATGGCCACCCTGTAACTGAGCGTCTGGTGAAAATGGCAGAGAAGCAGGCTGGACCAATTCGGCCAGGAGACTACTGGTAGACGAGGCCCTTCAATCTCCTAAATATTTCTCACTTAGTAGCCCTAATGTGTCTGCTGTTTTGTTGTTTGGTACTAGGTACGACTACAGAGCTGGATTCTGGGGAGTCATGGGAAACCGCTGCCTTGGAATATTACCGGTAAACAGAGCTGGGTTCTGTCACATTTTTCAATCTCTCTTCTTTGGATTGTGTACTAAAGGTGACTCTTTCTTACAGCCTTTCATTGAAGAGCTCAATTACCCTATGCCAGAGAATTGTGCTGGCGGAACCACAGGAGTCTTTGTGAACGGAAGAGAGCTTCACCAGAAAGACCTGCGCTTGCTCGCTGCCAGAGGTCTCCCAAGGGACAGAGATCGATCTTACACAGTTTACATCTCAGGTAGACTCATAGACGAAGATACTGGTGAAGAGCTAGATAATCTTGGCAAACTCGCCCCAACGTAAGTATTCACAAAGCCTAACAATATCTCTTCTAGCCTTACCTTTCAAGTTACTACATCTGAGTTTGCTAAATGATCAGGGTTGATAAACTAAAGCGTGGGTTCGGGATGAGAGTTCCAAGGAGAACTGCATGAAGAAATCGTAAGAAACTGTTCATGAGCCTCTCAGTTCTGTTGTCGTAGCTACTAAAACCTCAGTGTTAGATTAACCTAACATTCTATGTTCAATCTTTGTTCTTAACTACAGAACCTACTAATCAGTGTAAAAAAAAAGAATGTGCAAAATGAAAATTTCATTATTAGCAACAAGAGTTCAAAACACCCAAAAGGATTTATGTATTCAAACGCTTACAAAGGCATTATTGTGCTTACAGTGCATGAACTAAAGGCTTTTCAAAACACATGATTCACACTACATTTTGTAGCATCTCTCCCTTTTGCCTTCTTACTTGTTTGTTGAAACATTCTTCTTCGAGTCCCCTTTCGTAACCTGATCATGAGACATCAAAAAGCCAAGACTCCACATTAAAATCATTGTATCAGAAGAGATATGATTGGATTAAGTACGGAATGTAACAAAACATAATCTCCAGATAATACAGAGAGAAGCTTAAGCGCTTGATATCGTTAAAGAATATCATAAACAAGATCAAAATCAAAACTTTTGATCCATCAATTGAGAATAAGAAGAACACAAAATCTCAATTAAAGGTTGTTCCTTTCATGCCTTAAGGTTGAAAAAGGCTAATCAATGACCCGGATAAGATCAAAAGAGAAGCGAAACACATGAAAATTGTGAAAGAAACAAAGGCAAAAAGGGACTAATAAGTCAATCAAAATATAGATCTAACGACATAAGACGAAGAGATGGAGAAGAAACTTACATTCTGTATTAAGAGACCAACGGCGACGGCGGCAACTACGGCTCCGCCGAGAATAACAGGTGGACCGGACAATAAACTCCACTTTCGGTAAATCATCTTCTTCCTCTTCTTCGAAACTTTCCCTGTGAATTCTTCTTCTCCGACTTTCTCCAATATTCTTCCGATGATATCGACTTAAATTCTCCGTTTAAGATTTGGGTATTAATATAGGCTTGGGCTTGGTCTTGGGCTTGGGCTTGAAACCCATACTATTAATTGGCTCCTTAAACCTCAATTAAATTTAGTAATTTAAAATTAATTTGTTTATTGGAGTTGATATTTGTACTGTTTGTACTTTGTAATCCACTTTTTTCTATTCTATTTTTTTTTTCTTAAAGAGAAGATTTTTTTCACTTTTAAAGATTGTTCATCTTTCTAGATTATGAAAACATCTTTATATTTAAATCTTAGAATCTAATTCTATAATTATAATTATACTCATATTTATCAATTGAAATTTTCATACTAACAATGAATCCTTAATATTCTAAGTGGCATTTAGTCTAGCGACATGTAGTAAGTGCACTAAAAGCATACGTACTTGCACATCATGAGATCGAATTCGACTATCTATATTATATAGAAACTTGGCTAATGAACCGACTAATTGTAATCCAGTATTAACAAAAAAACCCTTAATACACAATATTCTCTTTATTAATTGTCATTAAGTGTACAATCAAACTTCATAGAAAAATCAAAAACCCTTATGAAACAAAAAAGAAAAAAGGCCAAAATCAAGTAAATCCTAAAAGCCAATCTTTATATTAATCAGCAAAAATAATCTGTACTATAATTACTTAAATTAATTACTTCCACATTCACCAATCAAAAGCTGTTACGACCACAACCAATCTTGTCCCAAATCGATAAGATTATCCAAAGACGAGAAATACGAATCTGCAGTTTCAGAATTCTCAACAGGTGCAGAGAATATCTCATTAGTAATTCCAGATCCTGAAGTTGTAGGAGAAAGCTTATTCACTGAGAAAATGTCACTTTTCCACTCAATCTCATGATTCTGAAATGAAAACGTCCTGAAAATCTCCTCTTTACTCTCTACATCTTCAAGACTTATCATTACTTCTTCAGCTTTAGTTGGCTCAATAATGTTTTCGTATTGATCTGTAACATCGACTCTGTTTCCTTCTTTGAACATTGAAATAGAGAATGATGTATTGTTGTTGTTGTTACATGTATGGTTTCCAAGATACTTCACTTCAAACATTGAAGAATCTGTGTCTGATTTCTGAACTTGTTTCACTGCTAAACAGTTTTGTGTAAATCTATGTGTGCATCTGTAATAAGCTCTGTACACAACAAAAAAAAAACAGAGACATAGAAAAATTTAGTGAAATTTCTCAAAAAATGAATGATGTAGATGATTGATAATTTGTTATAGTTATTATTATTACCTTGGATTTTTAGATCCATGAATATCTTTTTGTCCATATTTTCTCCAACAATAACCATCATCATTACAATCTTGTCCTGTTGCAACAATAACCTTAACTTTCTCTGTTTTTTTCTCAGATATTCTCCTGCAAATCACAAAAAAAAACAGAGACAATCAGACACATGAAAGACTGAAATCAGTTGAGATTCAAACAGAGACGAAGAAACAACTCAATTTACCTCTTTTTAGAGATGTTTTTGGAATCTTTGTTAACAGTTTCATGACTTCTCTTGAGAGTGTTCTTGTCTTCATTGAAGCTTAAGATGAGAATGGCATTTTGGTAAATACGGAGAATTTCAGAGATCAAGGTTTTGTTAGAATCAGTTGAAGAAGTGTGTTTGAGATTTGTCATCAATTGATTCGCGAGCTCTTTTCCAACTTCCAATTCATTGATCACAAGTTTCTCTTCCATCATCATCTCTGCATTCACTTACACAATACTAGAAGAAGTTCTCTGTTTTTGTTTTTTTTGAGTGAGTTTGAGATTTAAGTTGTGTGTGGAGGTCTTGATTGATATTTATATTCATGAATGATGAGAATTTATGATGGTACTTTGTCCTTGTGAGCTTAGACTATAAGTTTTATTTTATTATATTATTACTTTATTTTTATTTTTTGGTTTTGATCTTAGACAAGAAGTTGTGTGGAAAAGAGAAGGATCTTGGAGAGAAATTGACAAAAGTTGCCAATTATTCTTGACTCTATTAAAAAATTAGAAAACTCAAAAAAGATATAAAAATATAAAATTGCTTAATTTGTCTTAAAACCACACCAAAAGAACAAAAAGATAATTGTCTTCTGTATTATTGGTTTAGTGGTTACTAAAGTCTTTAAAAAAAAACAAAACAAAATATTACTAAGGTCTATCTTATCAATGATTGAATCGATAATTCTCAACCCATAAAATCCTATTGGACGCAATATCAATACATATATCAATATATTGATATTTATCTTTGTTTGTGCATCTTTCTTTCTCTCATACTTTCCGTCGGTCAAACCAACGATTCTCTGGATATCTAGGTCTAAGCTCAAAGTAAATATATAAGCATCCAATCTCAAAAAAAAAACCAATTTTTGATTTTTGAATCTAAGTTTTGAATCCTATCAGACTAAGTTATACATTTTTTAGAATTTAATTTTAGCAAATAAAAATGTAAGAATAGATATAAACCAAAGAAATTATTAGGCTAATAGAATTACCAATTATTATTTGGTTGTATCAATAAGAAAATTTTTAGATTTATAATTTTGTTTCTATATTTGATAAACTCATTTGATCATACCAACAAGTACATATCAATAAAGAGTCATATAGCCTATCAGTTTAGTTAATCTTATTTTATCTCAACTTATATATACTTTTTTATTTTATTATCTCAATTATACATATAATAATAATTGTTGAATAGAGTCTTACCAATAAACAATAATCTCTAAAGACCTTCTCATGCCGCGTTGTTATAGATTTGGTTGAATGTTTTGCTGACGTAAAGACTTCTGATGTCATCTCAGTTACTATTTCAATTTTTACAAATATTTATATTCTAATTCTATTGACATACACTATTTGAGTTAAAACCATAAGCCAATTTTGTAAAAAAGGAAAAAAAATGTAGTTTTTAATGTTATTTTTTAACGTAATTATAACAATTGACGTAATATTATGTAAATAGGGAAATCAGTCAAATATTGATCCTAGAAAGAAAATAGAGAATCTAAGGATTAGGTCAAAGCATGCAGATGTTGATCACAGAATTTAATGAGACTAATAAAGCTTTTCACATTCATAAGTGATAGTGACGAATTATCTTTTATTTATATGACTTTATTCGTAAGCACCAATCTTATAGCCCCTAAATACACAGAACCTAACCAAAGAAACAAAAAAAAACAGTTAGAATTAAAAAGGCTAACTATTAACTAATTATCATAATTAGTATAAAAATTTTCCGAAACTGTAAGAATTTAATACACAGCTCTTCTGATCGGAAATATGCCGATCAAACATTTCTCTCTTGTTCTATTCAAATGAATTTTTTTTTCAAAAGTTTCAATTTGTTGGATTTACACAATCAGCCTAAAACAAGCTTACAACTGTACAATAACCTCTCTCTTGATAAAATGTTGTTTCCTAATGATCTTTAATAAGGTTAGGCGGCTCTAGAGCCTCTACTCCTTATTTATATCATCCTATTCCAAACGTATAATCTTTATAGATCTTGTAGTATTTGACAACTTCCTATTTTCATGGAAAGTTCACATATCTCTAAAAATGACAGTTGAGTATTAGCCAATAACTTGTACACTTCAGTTCTTGTGTCCACGTCAGTTTGCTATACTTTAGTATTAGTCAGTTTTTTCTTGACTCTACTTCTTTATTATATAGACAACACTTGATTCTTCATTAAACAGACAACCCATCTTCAATTTCAACTATATACTTTTCATTGTGGGTGTTTTAAAATATACAAAAAGATTAATTCCGAAAGAACCTTCTGATACTACAAGCAATGAGTTTAGTTATGCAATTTAAAGGTCTAAGAATATTAGTACTCACAAAATTTGAGAAGCGGCTCAACAAAATCTTCAAAATATGAGTTGAAAACTGGTCATTCGTCTAGAGTTTATATCTTCTTTAATATCTCTAAATAGTCTGAAATAAACTTTTTTTTGTACTTTTCAGCGAAATTTAACATGATATTGTTTATAATATAGTTTGGAAGTAAAAAAAAATGAAAACTAATGTTTCATTGGTGTTCTAAAAAATGCATGAAATATCATAATTAGTAAAAGAAATATAGAAAACATTTTTAATATTAGTTTTTTTTGGTGTTTATTATGGTTTATAAAACTAAACAATTAACTATCAGAAATGAATAAATTGTATATTTATCGGGTTTGTAAATTGTCCATGATTTATGGCAGAATATCCATAATGTAACGTGACATTTATTTAAATTCAAAATCTGTTCCAAGAACAAACAAATTTTATGTGAATTTTGATGAAACCTTACCTTTGGATTTGCCATATTCATAATATTATAATCGTTAATAATAAATAATTAGATTACATTCACATTACTTTAATCAATGTTTCTCAGTGATCAACTTTATAAAACTTTGAGACGAAGTCCAAATTAATTAGTTTTTTTGGAAGTATTAGTGTCTAAGGCTGCTGATGAAACTTAATTAATTACTGAATGATCAAAAGATTAATCAGTTTAAAAATTTAAAATATTTTGTTGAATCTGTAACGCGTCGTCTTCTTCTTCAACGCGTCAGGTCAAAGGAATAAAGTAGACCGAGAAACTTATAAGTGCACATGGCCTTAATTTGATAAATTAATAAGTTTAATCACAATTTCAATAATTAATCAACCATGAATTGAATATATGATTAGTAAGTTAGAGTTTTCCCTAATATGGGTTGTTGTTATTGGGTTTTGGATTTGATAACAAGTAACAATCAACTATTGTAAATAGCAAGACATACTTTGTCTCAAAAAGGATGTTTTGTTATATAAAAAATATTTTGCTCTTACTAATGCATATAATCCTCTTGACTATAATGGTTTTAACTTATATATGCATTGCCTGATATTAACATTGATTGTTATTTTTATTTTTTCTGTGATATATAATATATTAACAACTATTAAAAGTAAATGTATCACAAGTTGACAGCCATATATAGTCTTTAGTTTAGTGGCATGTTATAAGTTTACTAAAGGCACGCGCACTTACACGTTTAGAGATCGAATCATATCACCTGCATTATTCAGAGACTTGACTAATAAACTGGTCAATTGTGACCCAATACTGGAAAAAAATTCGCACTCATATAGAAAAGACAAAAATCACAACTATGCTAGATTTTATGTCATGGTCAAATGTTTAAACAAAGAATTATGATATGAATACCCCAAACCAAATTTATAATTAAAACTAAAACACCGATGAGTCAATGGTATTAGTTATTTTACAAATCTTTAGATATCTGAGTTCGATTTTTCTGGGCTACAAATAAAAAAAAAATTATGGAGTGAATTTTGACTAGGGAATGGATCTTGTAGAACCAATTGTTAACAAAAATCCAAATCTATAATAATTTGTTGGTTAAGCTATACACGGTAGAGTTTAGATAATAGGTATTTTGGTTAGATTTATTGAGCGATGAGAACAATAACCAATACTATTGCATGAGAGTATTGCAATCACATATATTACATCGTATATAAATCAATATTAGTGTTTTTACTTAAATATTAATTAATCCAAATTTGTAGTTTAATGATTTTGTAATTGTATTTATATATATTGTTGTACTATCATTCGAATTGATATTTGCCTAATACATATTACTGACAAAACAAACTTATATGTTAAATAATTATGTACAAGTATAATAGTCGTGATGGTTGGAAAGGAATAATTTCATACATAATCTTTCATTATCAATGAGGATAAGAACAAATAGAAATTAGCAATTCAGAATTAATAGATAAATGCATGCCGAGTTGCTCTTAGTCTGGTGATTAGGATGATTCAGCTAATGACTTGACACCCGGGTTCGATTCCTACCTGCTGCATTATGGTAGCTTAAAAAGGGATTTTAAGGGTGAGTTTTAGGCTATGGATCGGGCCTTGTCGATCCAATGTTAACAAAAAAAAAGATAAATGCATGAAAATAGAACAACAATGATCAGATATTATTTGCTTAAAGGAAACAACTTAGAAATTACTTAGTAATTTCCACAAATAAAGGTTTTTGGATGAATGTTGAAAAAATATGTAACATATCCCTTAGAGGCCCACATAGATATCAAGACATTTTGCTCTCACAAAAACATCGAATCAGAATAAAAAAAAAATCTACAATTTTATTGAATTTAGCTAGATTTGAGACCAACAAAACATCTAGAATTGTTATGTACTAGTATAAGTTTAATCATTACAAATTAAAACAAATCAACACAAGTAGGAGTTTGAGGTATGAACTATGGACAAAAATAGTAAATTTTGGTAGTTTGAATTAAAATAAAAGTCACTGATTACCTAACGTTGTGATAAATTTAGGTTTATTTCTTACAAGTGCACTAAATAAAATTAATAGAAATTCACATCAATATTTATGTCTGCCATAACGAAAAAGAATGATAGTGTTAGTCACATAAAGTGTGTGAACACACAAAAAAGTCTTAGAAGATGAGCACGTGGGAAAACATCTTAATAGATTTATTGTAATTTGTCGTTAAAGATTATAATGTTATCGGACTTTTGTATAATTAATTGCTATAACCATGAAAACAAAAACACAAACCCTGGCCACAAATATTTGTTTTGATCATAGTAATTCGAACAAAAGTCCAACTAAAATAAAAATATAGTTTACTATTGAAATAAGAGAATATTATCATTTCTGTCTTATAGGTGTGCATAATTGTGTAAAATATATTGATACTGTTCATGTTATGTCTATGTCTATTTTTTTAAATCTTTAGGACGAGAAAACCAAATTACCCTTAATTTTTTACAGAATGTGAGGACGGATAGAATTTCGCGGAGAATATATCAATGTCCATGGAAAAAAAACTTAAATGGACATGGACAACTTGAATGAAATATGTATATGTCCATATCCATTTGAATAAAATAATATATGTCCATGTCTATTTACGTTATAGACATTAAAATAGTGTATGTTCATGACCAATTGTATGTCCATATCCATTTAAAATATGAGACATATGTTCATGTTCATGCTAAATAAAACATTATTATGTCTATGTTTAGTTCGTATGAATATTTTTATTGGAAGGGCAAAAAGTAAAAATTTTAATTGTTATGTCTATATCTAGTTTTTTGAAAGTATTTTTAATGAGAGTGAATAATACCAAGACATTTTTGATGATTATATTTCTTTTTGTGGTATTTGTCATAATTTTCTCTCGAAATAAACTATAAATTACAATAAATATAGTTTTAAACTATATTAAACCCCAAAAAAAAAATGTAACTACAGAAATAATTGGCATGCATGTCACTATACTGATAGTGAAAATCATCATTCACAAAATAAAGGATTTATTTTCTTTTTTTCCTTTTATATTCCTTTTGCACTAAAAGGGAATCTTCATACACTTTTCTTACACATTGACATAAAGCTGTCCCAAAAAGCTAAACGTAAAACGGCACGATTGTTAAGAATCATATATTCAAACGGTATGCATGTAACTGTTACGAAAACGCATATTAATGAGCCGATATTATGTCTTAAAGTTAATAGGCTTTCTCTAAAGCCCATATTAATGGGCTTACTTTGGGCCACATAGTGAACCACTTTGCTCTTTTATTTGGGCCACTTAAATTACCGGCAACAAACGAATTAGACTGGCTTTATTTAAAAAAAAAACAAATTGTGATAGTGAGAGTAGATTGATTATAAAAAGAAATAAAATTCCTAAGCAAATTATATATATGGATGAGATTATACATTCCAAAGTAGTGATACAAGGACAAGTACATTTTCATTTTTTTTCTTATCTTCTGAATTAAGTAGAAGAAACAAAAAAAATTATTTAGAACAAAAAATTCATTTCGTACGAAATCCTCTCCTTCTGTTGGCAAAAACAACACCATGTTTCATTAGCCAATATCTCTCTATCTCCTCCGGTGTCCGCCCTGGAATCCTTCCGGCAATCAACTCCCACCTACACATAATTATTGAAATACCCTTTATTTTTGAAAAAAAAAATACACAAATACTCTTTATTTTAATAAAAGCCAAAAAGAAAAATTTAAACACAAAGACCATTTATTTGAATTGAACTTACATATATGGAATCGAACCAAAATTGTATGAGCAATCAAATAATTTTCAGAATTATTATTAAAAAATTTTAAATTTCAATTAAAACTGAATTTAGTCATCACAAATGGAGGTAAAATCAAATTCAAATATGAGTTCAATCAAAAATTAATAACAAATTCTGTTAACCACTTTTTTTTTTTTGGGTGAAGATTCTGCTAAACAATCTTATTAAACCAAATCAAAACACTGTAATTAGTTTTTTTTTCAATTTGACAAAACTAAAATAAAATAAAAACTGACCAAAAATCAGATTGAAGAGTCATTGACAGCTTGATTAGACCCCCCCCAAAAAAAAAAAAAAAAACAAAATTACAAAAACAGAAGACCGACTTTACAAGATCAAATCAAATCAGAGATTCGAAGAACAATAGATTCAATAAAAAATGAAAAGAGATTCCACACAAACCTGTCACCAACGAGTTTATACATCCGAGAAATGAGATCTTCTTCTTCTTCAGACATCTTCACAGCTTCCCATTCAATACTACTTACCTCTGTAATAATCAAACCAAAACATAAAAGATCAGATTCAAACACAACAGAGAGACACAAACAGAAACAGAATCTAACTAACCTTCAGAACATGAAGCTTTAGCTTTGGTTTGTCTTCGTCTTCGTTTATCAATTCTTTCCATCTTGTCGGAGAATAAACACAACTCGAGAAACAATTTTTGATTTTTGGGAAGAAAAAGAGTGAGAGAGAGAGATAGAGAGAGACGAAAAGGAAAAGAAAATCAAAGAGATTATTATATAACTGCGCGTGTCTGATTAAAATTCCTAGAATAAACAATTAGTTAATATTATCATCTTCAATAATTTAGGGGAAAAAAACGAATCTGTAAACTGTAGTTCAGTGAGTGTTGTTGCTTCCAACGGCTTAGTTCCTTTGAAAGAGAAGAACGACAGATACAACCATAACTAGTTATTTTTATTTATTAATTTTAAAACAGTTTGACTTGTAGTTGTAAATTCCTCGTTTACAGACAGTTGGAGGAAGGAGCTTCTCTGTCTTGCCTTTGACTTTGGAAGTTACAATTGTGTCCTTAGTTATATCTAAATTTTAAGTGTGCACTGGGATGGTTCACCAGTCGGAATTGGAAACCGATGGGTGGTTCCATGCTCAATAGATTGGGATATCTAGGGTTTATCTATAGGTTTATTGGATAATTGGTTAATAATACTAAATATCTCAACCGATCATTGGTTTACGGTGTTTTGTGGATGGTTCTTGAAAGACTTAAATTATTATTTTTGGTTTGGATTGGTCTGGAGATGCTTGTATGCGAGTTTAGAGAATCATGTCTTCTCTTCATTTAGATATCAGATATTAAAAAATTTCTCTAGGCTGTGACATGTATTTTTTTTATAGGATATAAGAAGTGGCTTATACGGGAGATGATACAAAAGTTGTGAAGATTATGATTTTGATTGGTAATTGTTTTCCTTGTTTTGAAATGTAAAAATCTTTGTAAGAGATTACAATTAAACAAATTATATTACTTTAATTTCAATCTGTTACACAAAATTATTTTTTAAAGCAATGAAAGCAATTACCAATACAAATAATTGTAAATATTTAGAATAAATTCATTACTGTATTTTCTTTTCTACAATACAATACATCAAGTAATTTTCTATGTGAAAGAAAATCAGTGAGTTAATACATGTATATATAATCTACAATATTTTGTAAAACGTTAAAAAAGAATTGATTTAATTTGTTGTTGTTGCATGCAAAAAGAGTAATAATGGAGTAAAAAAATTTTGTGATAAAATAATGATATAAAATATAGAACATTCAATTAGAAAGTTTGATATAAGAAGAAAGTTTGGTAGAAGAGAACAGGAAGATTAAATATATATATATATATATATTATAATTAGAAGATAGAAAAATGAAGAGAAAAAAATAAGAAAAATAGTTAGTTCGAGAACATATCTCAATGTATATCTTTCATATATTCCTTTGGTCTGATAATAGTGTCGTTAAAAGTGAACACAACACCGTATGGCTATGCGTCTTATGGTCTGATGTGGTCCGAGAACGTACTCATTTTCTTAATTATTTAATTAGTTGGATTAGTATTTTTGATTACAATTATGCCTTCAACCGCATCTCGAGACCTGTTTTATATAATCTCAAGGGTTTATTTTCTTATTAATTGTTAGTATTATTAGAATGTCATTTATTGAATTTAGCCAAAAGTAGTGTGAGATAAAGAGCAAACCATCATTTTTTTTTTAAATGACCTTTAATTTAATGATACATGGTAAGTTAATTAATGGAATACGTACTTGCATGTCCAAGAATCAAATCTTGTAGCATCTATTATGTAAGAATCTGACTAATAAACTGGTCTGTTGTAGTTCAATGTTAACGATAAAATAAAATAGTAAAGCTTAGATCCAAAAAACGGCATAAATAAGACAACTATCTAACAATATTTATTTATTACATGTGGTAGTTAATCATATAAATATACTAATTATTTTTTTCTTTGAACGATAAGTCTACTCTATTTAATTTTTTTGGGTAGATGTTATGATAAACTGAAAAAAATAATTGTATCTATTAAATTTTTATAGAGATCTCTTGAACTAAAAACACAGTTTTAAAAATGTTGTGATGTGTGTATATATTTTATATACACACGTGTGTTTTATGTTACGTGTTGCATGAATATTGTGGGCCTAATTGGTAAATTTATGGGCCTAACTGTAAGGCAATAAGCCAAAGGCCCACAATAAGCTAAAGGCCACATACTAAAAAGGCAATGAATGTTGCATAAATACTGGGCCATTTGGCTTATGTCAGGCCCAATGTATATTTATTTATAAGTGATTATTTCTTCTCAATTAATAATGAAACTTTATTTTATTTTTGAAATCAAATCCATAAGTCCATAATCAAAGGAAATTCCAAAATTTTGAAATGACATGTATCGCTGTTATAACATCATCGAAGTAAAAAATAACACAAAAACTTATCAATCAAATCATTAATTATTAATAAAATGGTCGGTTTAAGAAGTGTTTACGTGGTTATAAAAAGTTAACGAAGAAATTGGTATACGAAAAAGTAGAAAATCAATCAAAAGTGTTTGACTTATCTTACCGATTTTGCCCTTTTAGAAGTCTCAAATCCCAATGCAATAAATGGTCAAGTACTCTCCACGCTCCTCCTCTCCTTTACTGCCACGTGTCTATGACCGCTCTCTTCTGAAATTTGTCAGCTTCTATATGCCACGTGGCGACTAATTTTCCGACATTTTATTTCTCCGGTAATATATCACACGTTTCGTTTTTTAATTGGTTACTCACTTCAAGCAGAAAACTTTCCGTGAAGATATATATTTAGAGATATATATTTAGAGCAACTCCAATCGTAACACCATTTTTAGTGTTGAAATTACACCGAATTTAGTGTCTAAATTTAGTGTTTTGGTGTCATAAATTTTCTTTCAACTCCAACCATAACACCAAATATTACACTAAAAGTACTATTCTCTATTATTATATTATTAAATATAAAATTTAACATTTTAATAATTTGTATAAATATAAATTATTATAATAATTATTTTATTATTAATTGTAAAAATTTGCACTAAATAGATTATAAAAGTATATAAGATACATATGACATATATCATATTAATTTAATTTGTATTATAAATGTTATGTTTTCAATGTTTTAGTTAAAAATTATTTATATTTTTAGTCTTAATCAAAATTTACCTATGAACTAATATTTTATACACAATAAATAATTAAAATAATTTTAATTATATAAAAATTTAACTACAATTAATTAATATTTATAGATTAAGTTAATTTTTAATATAACTACAATTAAAACTTTACATTAATTATAATTATAGTTTGATATAATTAATTTAAAATTTATATTAATTATAATATTTGGTGTGGATATCATTTAAATTGCATTTATAGATGAAAAACTAAATTTGGTATTATTTAAAATATATAAATAAATAAAAAGAATGAAATAATAATATTTTAAGTTTTAGTGTGATGAATAGTGTTACACCAAATTTGGTGTGTTACTATAGCAATTACACCAAATTTAGTATTTTGGTGTTTTTTTTGGTGTTCCATTGGAGTACATTTTACACCAAATTTAGGTTTTTGGTGTCTTATTGGAGTTGCTCTTAGACACTTGATAATTAATTTTTAAAAGCAAAAATCTTTGTAAAAAATTATAATTAAAGTAATATGATTGATTTAATCTTTTATAAAAACAATGAAAGTAATTATCAATGGGGACCTTATTTTCTCGTTGAATTATATTATAAAACATATTTCATCGTTGTGATAGAAAAACACATCTCATTGATAGAATGTTTTATCGCCGAAAAAACTGCTAATTAATACAAAGTTCAAACAGATAATAAACCGCCAAACAACACAACATATATTTTAGTGGATTTGTTTTATCGTAACATAATTTTTTGAAATCGAATTTAGATGAAAAACAATTTAAATGACATGACAAAAACAGTTTTATTGGTTTTTTTTGTTAATAAGTGAATCTACAAGGTTTTATTTATAGTCTAAAATCTATAAATGAAATTTCTTTTTAATATAATATTGGGGAGAATTCGAATCATTGATACCAAATCATTAGTTAAATCATTACGATTGAGAACTAATATATTTTACTTAGCTTTTTTAAAAACAAAAATTTGAAATTGAGCGTTTTTTTTTTTTGTTAACTGGTGGGTCCAAAGGATTAATGGAACTAATGTGTCTATATCATTAAATTCATGCGTTTTTATTGAAGAAGTCATAGTTTATACTAAAAAAACTTGGATTCACGTGGTTAAGTGCGTGACTCGTTAGCCGGCTTTAAATTAAAACTGTATGTAGATTGCTACAAAATTATTAAGAGAGAATAATACTAATTCACTTCCATTATATAAACTATAAATGCCAAAAAACAATTAATACCAAATTTTTGTTGTTAATAATTACAAAGTTACAAGCAATATACAATCATTCTAATTTTCTGGTTGTTAGAGAAAAAATAAAAAAAGTGGTCCTGGAAAAATTAAAATATTAAAAGAAAAAAAAACAAAAAAAGAAAGAGATGCTATTCCCGGAGACTGAGAGTGCAGTGGAGGTCCATACCATCTCGGAACACTCTACAATTTGCTATTACAATTTTTTGTTTTAAATATTAATTTTACAAATGCATATATTTAAATTATAGTTACTATTTTGGTGGTAATACCTTTGAGTTGACCAAATAAAAAGAAAGAAAAAGATTGTACCAAAAAAGAAATTATTTTATTTTTGTTATCTTTTAATTTATGTAATTAAAAGTATTTCCAAATATTGTGATACGTTACAAATAAGAACAAGCTGTGAAGTGCAAGTGTATTGGCTACTTTCACCGTTACAACAGTGAGTCAGTGATTATATATAATACTATTTTCTCGTGACTCAAGCCAAGCCAAGTAATTAAGCCATAAGTATTCAAGTCAAAGTTTCACCAATAATTAACTTTTTTTTTTGTCTATAATATTTAGCCACAATCGACGCCTATTAACCAAATTTCTGTATAATACAGATGACAAATTTTTACTTTAAAATATGCAAGTGTATTTATTATTTAATAGACTTACTCCTACCACTTACATCAATAATCAATCTTTAAAGAAATAAATGGTATGGTTTAGTTTTATTGTAAACTAAATTCAAATCGATTTAAATGAGAAAATAATTACATTATCTTAAAAAGACTAAAATCCCTAGTATATTCATTTTAAATTTTACCTGACTCTAATTGAAGTATTTAGTCTATGAATCGAGTTTTGTTGATTTAATGATTAATTATTGAAAAAACTAATTTATGTAATAAAAGAAAGTATATCTTGTCAATTATTTTTGATATGTTTTCTATTTTTGACTTTGACAAATGGCATTTGCCGTATGTAATATTGTTAGAAATTCCATTATAGATCGAATCATCATGTCGATCAATTGTTGAATAAAAGAAAAAAATCTAATTTAAGTAGTAGAATGAAAATAAAATAAAATAAATTATGTGGGTTACTTAAAGTTCTTAATTTTTTTTAGGCTGATAAACAACACAAAAGTAAAAAACAGAGTGGTATAAGTGTAAGTAAAAGTGTAATATAAATTTTGTTTCTGGTGAGATTCTTTTTCTCCCTTCCTCACCGGTCGTCTCCGTTCTCTTCTCCTTCTTACTCCCTTGCAAATTTTGTTTCTTTGACAAAAAAAGCTCCACTTTTTAAGTTTTTGTTTATCAGTAATGGCGACACGAAAATCTCTCGTTAACTCTACTTTTTGATGCCCTTTTCTTTCTCACCTTCTACACAAAAACCGTCGGATCTTGCTTGCACGTAACGGTGAAATTCGAGTTGGTTTTTTCACTAAGTCTGAATCTTCTTCAAAGTCCCAAAAATTTGTCGAGATAACCTTTGTTTGAAGTGTAGCATTTTGGATTCACTGTGAATATTAGCTTGAAGCATGAACTAAGGTCAGAGACGCTTTGGATCTTCTTCATGATTTTGGTCGTGTACATTCGTTTTGTTTTACTTACTAGATTATTGATTACACAGTAATCTCATGGAGTTTTTCTGTTGCTTTTAGAATTTTGAAGTAGGAGCTTTGATTGTATTTATGACTTTGTTTAAAAGTCAAGAACTTTTGCTTAGATCTGTTCCATTCCTTAGATTCCTGAATTAACAATTTCCTATTTGAACATCAAGGTTTAAGAAAAGGTAAAACTTTTTAATAGAGAGTTAAGAAACTGTGGTGATTGTTCTGATAAATTATAGTTTGAAGATGTTAGGTTTAGTTGTAGTAACTTTATGGATTAATTTATTATTACTTAGATTCTGTTGTGTGTTTGTTCTCTTTGATTTCTATTAAACAATGTTAAAACAACTCACCTTTTTATGCTTCTTATCATTAGCAGTGCCAAAGATGCTTCCCTTTTAATCATTTTTTTTTCTTACATGTTGAATTAACAATTTATGTATGTTCAGGTTTGTTTGTAACATCAGAAACATGCCTGCACAGAAGTTGGGATCTATACAATGTGTTGTTGTGAACGTTGTTAAGGAGAATAGTTGATATTGAAGACTTGGCCAAGGATTATATCCAGCTCTAATGAAGAACGAAAAGGTCAATACTTAGATGGGAATTTCAAACATGATACTTAGTGAATGTTCAGCATTGAGTTTGGATTTACCAAGAGTGGAACAAGTAAAAGAAAGTTTGTTTATTGGATTACAGAACACACAGGAGTTGCAATCTTCTACCCAAGTTTCACATGAGTCCCAAGGTGAACAGAAGAATAACCAATCAATAGAAGCTCCATTACATGATTCTGGTTCTGTATCTGCCTCAAGTAATGACGGTAGGAAAGTTTCAAGGCAAGACATTGAACTTGTAAGTAAACTATGCTACTTTCTCTTATATATATATACTTGTGTGTGCGTGTTTATTTACTGTCACCTTGCAAGTTTCTATCGTTTTGATGTAAAAGATGATTGATGCAGGTCCAAAATTTGATAGAGAGATGTCTTCAGTTGTACATGAACAAAGACGAGGTCGTGAAGACCCTCTTGACTCGTGCAAGGATTGACCCTGGATTTACAACCTTAGGTAAGATCACTTTTGTTATTCAATAAGCATTATCAATAGTAACATTGTGTAGTTACTTTTCCTTTTATGAAAATGTACTTGTGAATAGTATGGCAGAAATTGGAAGAAGAGAACGCAGAGTTTTTCAGGGCGTATTATATCCGACTTAAACTGAAGAAGCAGATAGTTTTGTTTAATAATTTGCTCGAGTACCAGTATCACCTTTCGAAGTATCCTGTACATTCAAAAGTTCCTCTAGTCCCAATGCAGAACGGAATTCATCCAATGGCGTCTGGTAAGTTTGACTTGAATCCTTATATCACTTGCAAACTTGTTGGTTTCTAATTCTGCGTCTTTGCTGTGATTGAAGTTGAAAGTAGATGGTTCAGTAATGTGAAAAGCTTTATATTTTTGTGTTACACTCTTATTTGACACAAAATGTTTGCAGTGCAGTGAACAACATGCCCATGGGATACCCAGTACTACATCATCCTCAGATGCATGCTCAAGGTCATCCCCATCTTGATCCAATGGGCTGTGGAATGTCAAGTTGCCATGTGGTTAATGGAGTCCCTGCACCTGCTAATTTCCAACCAATGAGGATGAACTCAGGGAATGAGTAAGAGTTTTTAATGTCAAATCAATGCTTCTGTTTCTCTTCTGTGTTTTAGACTTGAACTGATTCCCTCTGTTGTTTGTTGTAGTATGGTAATAGATACAACCATGGCTGAACCAACTCCAATGATTCCACCAACCAGTGGTATTTCAGAGATGCCAGTGAGTCCAGCTTCTGTGGCGTCTAGTGGACACTTTCCATTTGCTTCAGACATGGGAATGGACACTTCAGCTCTTGATTCTGCTTTCACATCTGATGTTGCAACTTCAGTAGGCTTACAACTTGGATCAGATGGAGGAGCTGGAAATTCTAGAGACCCTCTTAGGCCATTTGATCAGATTCCTTGGAACTTTAGTCTTTCTGACCTCACTGCAGATTTGTCCAATCTCGGAGGTAACTTTTTGGTTGCTCCATACTCCATAGAATGTTTGCATATCACTCTAGTTAATGTTTCTGATAAATGATCATCTTGTAATCTTAAGATTTAGGGGCCTTAGGTAACTATCCAGGATCTCCATTTCTTCCATCTGATTCAGATATTTTACTTGATTCTCCTGAACAAGAGGACATAGGTAATCATCAAACCTTAGATTAAACTCAGTTTCCATGTTTTTAAGATCATGACTCTTAACACATTCTTCTTTCATTTTCGTGTTCCCTAGATGAGTTCTTTGTGGATTCAGTCCCAGGACCTCAATGTTCTCAGTCAGAAGAAGAAAAGTCTTAATGTATCTCAAGTTTTAGTCAAAGCCTTATTCTATTTGATCAATAGAAACAGTTGTCTTATTATGTAGCAAGCAAGGTGTTTGTTAATGGTTTCTGTCTTTTGAGGATATTATAGAAAACTTCTACATGGCTTTGAAAATTTTCATGAATCTTCATGGCTTAGATTAATTGCTTAATCGTCAATATTATGTTGGTTTATTGTAATCCTATTTTGGGACTGAGTATGCATGCAGAGACCATATCATTGTGTACCTGCTAAATTTAGAAAAAAGCTATTAAATTATTGCAGATGTACGTGCAATAAAATGACTCGTATTATTTAAAAATCTCTTTTAAGATTCATATGTCTAAATAATAATCATTGACTTTTCATAAAACAAATCAACAATTGTGGATTCAGAATTTATTTTAGAAATGAGTAAATGCGTAATAAACTAGATCCAGAAAGGGAAAAAGTTGTTGTATGTCCAAATATAATCATTTCGTGACCCAAAACATAATAATTGTATATATATATGAAAATATAGTTAAACAATTTAGTATAGCGAATATACAATGTTGAAGTAAAAACGTTAAATTATAATACACCTAGTATTATATAATGTACATTGAAATTGTAGCCATTAGTCTCGACAATAATTCATTATAAGATTAATTTCGGTCGGATTAATCAAACCTCTTTATATAGGCCAGATCGATTCGGATAAAATTATAATTTTATAACTCAAAATTAATCAGCAAAAGAAACTTTTATCTTTTATATATATATATATATACTCTATCTAAATTTCTAAATTTCCCATACAGAATCTTCTTAGAAATTAGTAACACATTTAGTCTCAAGAGAAACCAAATTGGAATGGCAAATTTTTGAGTTGACTGACTAAGTCTTCTTCGTCAAAAGTCAACACAACATTATTTTTCTTTTCCAAAATTTATCATTATTAAATCTTGTCTTCTTCACTTCTTCTTTTTCAATGTAGAACTTTTTCAATTCAAAGTTGTACTATCATCTTCATTCTCCATCTCTACTCCTTTTATTTCTGTGGACAAGACTTTCAGTAGCAATATTCACAGAGTAAATACTCAAAAAATCCTTTGTTCACTTGAATGTTGCAGTTCTTCTTATCTCTCAAATCAAACTTTGGTCTTCATTTCACAACTTCAAATATTATAAATTACTCTGTTTGGTCAAATTACTCTGATTTGTCAGCTTTCTCTTTTGAGGTAGATAAGATGAGAGGATTTTGGGTTTATAATATAGAATTGTATTTTATAAAACCGTTAAAATAACTAAACTGAAGATCCAATCTTTTTTGTTTCTTCAGGTTTAAGAATCTGTGGAAGAGAGATGAAGATGATAGAGATGATGAACCCTAAGAGGAACAACTTTGTAAGGTTTGTATCAGTTCTTCCTTTTAATGTAATAATTACAAGTTTATGCAGTAACCTTGGTCTTAAACTCTTAATTTAATGATTCAGGTTTAATGAAAGTGAAGATAATTCAACCAAAACCACTAGATCATCAATATCTTCAGTTATGAAAAACGTTAGAAGAAGCTTCGAAAATGGGTCAGACAAAATCAGAACCTTTAAGAAGCCAATGATTATTCATTCAAAAGACAATAAAGAAAAGAAGAAGAAGAAGAAATTACAAGTGATGAATCCAAATGATACTTATCTTCAAACCTGGAACAAGATTTTCTTGCTTCTTTGTGTTGTGGCTTTAGCCTTTGATCCTCTGTTTTTCTATATCCCTTTCGTGAACCGAGACAAATTCTGTCTTAATCTAGACAAGAAACTCGAAGCAGTAGCTTGTGTTTTTCGTACAGTCATCGATGGTTTCTATGTAGTTCATATGCTGTTTCAGTTTCATACTGGTTTCATTGCTCCTTCTTCTCGTGGTTTTGGAAGAGGAGAGCTTAATGAGAATCCTAAAGACATTGCTTTAAGATACCTTCGCTCTTACTTCATAATCGATCTTCTTTCGATTCTGCCTATTCCTCAGGTAAACAATGTTCCCTCAATATCTCTGGTTCAAGTTCTACTATATATCAACATTCTTTGGAATTACAGGTAGTTGTTCTAGCTATTGTCCCAAGGTCTGTACGACCAGCTTCACTCGTAACAAAAGAGTTATTGAAATGGGTAATCTTTTGTCAATATGTTCCGAGGATAGCAAGAATCCATCCCCTTTTCAATGAAGTAACGAGAACTTCTGGTTTGGTTACTGAAACTGCTTGGGCTGGTGCTGCTTTAAACCTTTTCCTTTACATGTTAGCTAGTCATGTAAGAAAACACTATCTTCTTTGCTTTCTTTACTTAACTAATGTCATTGTGAGGCAAAACTAACATTCTTTATGTACAGGTTTTTGGGTCTTTCTGGTACTTGATTTCGATAGAAAGGAAAGATAGATGTTGGAGAGAAACTTGTGCGAATATAACCGGATGTACTCATGGATACTTATACTGTTCATCAATAGAGGGGCAAAACAACAGTCAGTTTTTAAAAGGTTCTTGTCCCTTGACTGATCCAGAAGACATCACAAACTCGTCCATTTTCAACTTTGGTATATTTACTGAAGCATTACAGTCTGGTGTTGTGGAGTCAAAAGACTTCCCCAAGAAGTTTTTCTATTGTTTCTGGTGGGGTCTCCGTAATCTCAGGTTTGTAAAACAGTTTAACCCTCAGCTTTGTTTGTGCATTTCGAGCTTTGTGTTATTTCATTTGGTTACAAGATCTGCTGTTTAATGTATAGTGCTTTGGGGCAAAACTTGAAGACAAGTGATTTTGAAGGAGAGATCATCTTTGCTATAATCATTTGTATCTCTGGACTAGTCTTGTTTGCTCTTCTCATTGGAAATATGCAGGTAGTTAAACCCTCTTTTTCTTTGTGCTCAATCTCTCAAACCATACTAAAGTGACTCTTTTGTGTGCTCTGAAGAAATATTTGCAATCAACAACTGTAAGAGTTGAGGAAATGAGAGTGAAAAGGAGAGATGCAGAGCAATGGATGTCTCATCGTATGTTACCTGAAGATCTGAGAAAACGTATCCGAAAATACGAACAGTATAAATGGCAAGAAACTAAAGGAGTTGAGGAAGAAAGTCTTCTCTCTAGTCTTCCAAAAGATCTCAGAAAGGACATTAAACGCCATCTTTGTCTCAATTTGCTTAAACAAGTAACTTATTTTGGTTCTATCATTACACAGCGCTAATCAAACGCAATCAATACTTCTTGAATTCAATTTTTATGTTTTGTTTTGATTCAGGTGCCTTGGTTTAAAGCTATGGATGATCGGTTACTAGATGCTTTATGTGCTCGTCTCAAAACAGTTCTTTACACAGAGAACAGTTACATTGTGCGGGAAGGTGAACCAGTAGAAGATATGTTGTTCATAATGAGAGGAAATCTAAAAAGCTCAACGACTTATGGTGGCAAAACTGGTTTCTTTAATTCGGTTATCTTAAAGGCTGGTGATTCTTGTGGAGATCTTCTCACTTGGGCATTAGATCCTCAAAGTTCCCACTTCCCAATCTCTAGTAGAACAGTTGAAGCTATTACAGAAGTCGAAGGCTTTGTTCTCTCAGCTGATGATCTCAAGTTTGTAGCTACTCAATATCGTCGCCTCCATAGCAAGCAACTCAGACATATGTTCAGGTAAGACTTTCAACTAGCTATAAGTTAAGATACTGAAGATAACTTGCTAAGCAAGATATCGATATTGTTGTTGATTTCAGGTATTATTCAGTGCAATGGCAGACATGGGCTGCTTGTTTTATACAAGCAGCGTGGAAGAGACATTGTAGAAGGAAGCTCTCAAAGGCTTTACGTGAAGAAGAAAGTAAACTACAGAACACTCTTCTCAATGATGATTCAAGAGGCAATAAACTTAACTTAGGTGCTGCCATTTATGCGTCGAGGTTTGCTTCTCATGCTCTGAGGAATGTAAAGGCGAATGCAGCAGCACGAAACCCTAGATTCCCTCAGATGTTATCTTTACTGCCTCAGAAACCAGCCGATCCAGAGTTTCCTATAGATGAAACCTAACTATGTGTATTGTAATCAATGGTGATTTTTTCTTGTTTTCCAAATAATTTTGTAATGATCTTAATGCGATAATATCTATAGGAATCTTTATTGTAGAGGTTTAGTAATTAACACTACATTTTCTTATGGAGATGTTTTAGAGAATACTCAACATCTTTCAAGTACTGCTCTGCAATAGCTTATCTGTTTCACAGCATGATTGTCCTAAACAAGAGAGATAAAAAAAAGACATCATTTAAACAAAAAGCTTCTGAAAATCTTATCTTAAATCTTATCCATAGATATATCACAAGTGGTTCTAAAGAAGTATCTCAGTTATTGTCAGGTGTTTAACTCAAAAGTCCGTCAACGCTTGGAGACGAATTTGAAGTCTCCGCACTACAAATCAAAGCATGTAACTAAACCAATTCTGACTTTTCTTCTTTTCGGACAAACTATCAAACACTCTTTGAGTAAAGCTACACACTTGCAGGGGAGGAAAAACTGCAGACTGAGCAGAGGGAGAAACTACACATACATACATGAAGTATCAGAGGAGTAAATTTTCATGGTGAATTTTCGAATTTTGATGAGCTAATTTTTGAAAATAACTTCTATAGATGAGCACTACTTGTTGTAGTGATCATTTCTTGTTGGTACAGGCTTGATGGTAGGAGTTTCAAGAGCGTTGGAGGACGCTTAAAGGAGATTTACTTGAAGATGAAAACCATCGAAAACTGGAGGAAGACTGTTCTATTAGCTTGCGTGGTAGCTTTAGCCATTGACCCTTTGTTTCTTTTTATCCCTGTAATTGATTCTCAAAGATTCTGCTTAACTTTCGACAAGAAGCTTGGAGTAACAGTTTGTGTATTGCGTACCATTATTGACACATTCTATGTGTTTCATATCATTTTTCATCTTATAACCGAGGTCATATCTCCTCGTTCTCAAAAATCTGTGAGAGGCGAATTGACAGAGACTAAGGTGATTATACCAAAAAAACGCCACTTCTTATACTTCATTGTTGATATTTGCTCTGTTCTTCCCATTCGTCAGGTGTGTTTCACTTTCTTTGTAACATCTTGTTTATCGATTCTGCATTCTTTTTATTAGAGATGTAGCAATGCGAAATCTTGTAGGTGGTGGTTCTCATTGTCATTCAACATTCAGCCTCGTTGGTGTTAAAGAAAGTAATAAAGTGGATTATACTTTGCCAATATCTACCAAGAATCATTCGCATCTATCCACTTTTCCAAAAAGTGACAAGAGCCTTTGGTATGGTAACAGAATCAAAGTGGATTGGAGCTTTCATAAACTTTTTCCTCTATATGTTGTCCAGTTATGTAAGTCTTTGCTCTTGCAACCACTGCTATTTTCATTTTGTAATACAACAGCAAGAAATGTTACAACTGTAGTGATGGACAGGTCTTTGGTGCTTTCTGGTATGTGAGTGCATTGGAAAAGAAAAGAAATTGCTGGCATGATGCGTGTGCTATGACATCCGGATGCAATCTCACAGATCTGTTTTGTACTCGAGGTGGTGGAGATAATAGTCGTTTTCTTAATCGATCCTGGCGAAATCGCAAACTCCACTGTCTTCAATTTTGGTATGTTCATTGATGCATTGAAGTCAGGTGTAGTAGAGGCAAAGCCTAGAGATTTTACAAGGAAGTTTGTGTACTGCTTTTGGTGGGGTCTCAGAAATATTAGGTTTGTACATTTTGATGTGAGATCTGTCTGCATAATACAACATATCACACGTTGAGTTTGTCTTAAAATCATAGCTGTTTAAATGAGTACAGTGCTTTGGGCCAAAATCTAGAGACAAGCAACTCTGCTGGGGAGATCCTTTTTGCTATAATCATCTGTGTCTCTGGTTTACTCTTGTTTGCTGTGCTCATTGGAAATGCTCAGGTAGGTTATTATTCATATAGTACCTCAAAAACCAGATTTTGATCTCATAAGTTGATTACTAAGAAGAAGATTGTTTTGGTGATTACAGAAGTACTTGCAATCATCTACGATATGAAATGGAGGACAAAAGAAGGGAAGTAGAAAGATGGATGTCTTATCGTAAGATGCCAGATTATTTGAGAGAACGTATTAGGAAACACAGAGATTACAAATGGCGAGAAACCAGAGGCACTGAAGAGGAAGGTCTTACTCGTGATTATCCAAAACACCTCAAAAACGACATTAAACGCCATCTTTGTCTCGATCTGCTCAAACGAGTAATCTTTTTTTGTGTGTGTGTGCATCATTACTAATACTACATAAGGGTAATCAAACTTAACAAGCTCCTCTTAAATTCAATTTATATGTTGTGCTTTGATTTAAGGTGCCTTGTTTACAAGCTATGGATGATCGGTCACTAGATATTCTATGTTCTCGTCTCAAACCGGCTCTTTACACAAAGAACAGTTACATTTTGCGAGAAGGTGAACCAGTGGAAGAAATTTTGTTCAAACAGAGAGGTGAACTTATAAGCACAACAACGGATGGTGTCGAACTTGGTTTGGTTCGCTTACTTGACGGTGAAGGCTGGGGAAAAGAACTTTTCCATTGGGCATTTGAACCTCAATGTTCCCAATTCCCTATCTCTAGAAGAACCGTTCAAGCTCGAACAGAAGTCGAAGGCTTTGTTCTCTCAGTTGATGATCTCAAGTCTGTAGCTACTCAGTGTGGGCCTGAAATAAAACGCAATCTTTACCTGGATACGTTAAAGCGTGTAAGCTTCCTTTTTGTGTCTTTGCAATCAGAAATAATTGGTAACTATATATAGCCTTATCACTTCTCAGGTTCATTTGTTCCGCATCATGGAGGATTGGCAATTAGAAGAAGTATGTGACAGGGTGAAGTATGTGTCCTACTCTGCGAACACCTACATATTGAAAGAAGGTGGTCCGGTTGAGGAGATGCTGATTGTAACCATAGGCAAACTGAAAAGTTCAACCGAATCTCATGAAACAGGACAAAACTCTAATAGTTTTTACCTCCGAGCAGGTGACGTATGTGGAGAACTTCTCTTCGACGGTACTCAGTTTTCCACCTCTACCAGAACCGTAATGACTCTTACTGATGTTGAAGGCTTCATTCTCTTGCCTGATGATGTAAACTTTGTAGTTTCTCAATTAAATGGCTTTCAAAAATGGAAACTCAAAGAGACGTATAGGTAAGCTTCGGAAAGAAAGTAGCAGTTGAGGTTTTTTTCACTATCAAGAAACTGAGAGACTCAAGTTTTCTCTGTTTTGAGTATTGGTAATTTCTTTTTCAGATTCTATTCATTGCAATGGCGATCATGGGCGGCATTCTATATACAAGCGGAATGGAGAAAATATTGCAGAAGGAAGTTTTCTAAGATCTTACCTGGTGAAATAGACAATCAGAATATTCCACAAGGCACACAACTCAAAATTGCAGCAACGCTCTACGAGTCGAGATCTGTGTCCAAATCAGTAGATTATTCTAGCTCTCCGGATATATCATCTCTAGTACCTCATAAACCACCCGATTTCGTGTTTGGAAAGGATGAAGTATAGTGTATATTTGAAGGAAAAGGACTCAGTACATTGAGAAGGAGGTGGAGATTTATCATCTCCATGTAAGTTGTTAACCATATAAGCTTAAACATGTTAGTGTCTCATGTCTGAAGCAGTTAAACTTAGTGGGTCAATAACTACATGTTGCAGTTACGTTGATGGAATAGCAGAACCAGAACCAAACCGGCACCAGTTACGAGACTCTTTATTTTCCATTTTTGCTTTTAGTAAAGGCATTTGTTGCAACTTCATGGTGAAATAATCCACTAAGTGAGATTAATGGCTTCTTCATGACCATTCGTATTTTCCTTTTCCCTAATTGTAGGAGCTACGTCTAAGTCGTTTGATTCCTGTGCTCTCTGTTAAAAAAGAATGAAACCAATTGTGTCAGAAACCATAGCTCTAAGTAATGTTCGTAGGTCAAGTTCGTTAAGTGATGTTTCAAAATCTGAAATAGCTACAGTAAGTTGTATGTGAAACAGAGTATTCAACTAGGTTTGATTTGAATACAGAGGCAACAAGAGTCCAAGAATGCAAAGGATGATGATTCACTTATTATCTTTCTTCTTCACCACGTCAATGAATTCAGTCATGACCCCTTACTGGGCCTATGAAGCCCACTGATTATCTATATTTATAAGCCCATTAAAGTTAAACCAAACGGTGATAACTTGCTAAACAAGGTATACAAATTGTTGTTCATTTCAGGTTTCTTTTGATATAATTGACGTCCCTTCTTATTGATATTTTACAAAAATTTTTTTTATTGTATGCTATATTTCATTATTTAAAATAGCATACAATTTGCTCTTAAATTAGCAATACATGTCGTTTTCATATTTTATCTCGAAACCAAATTAACCCTCTTCTTGTTTGTACTCAATCTCTCAAACCAAACTAAAGTGACTCTTTTGTGTGCTCTGTAGAAATATTTGCAATCAACAACTGTAAGAGTTGAGGAAATGAGAGTGAAAAGGAGAGATGCAGAGCAATGGATATATATTTGCAAAGGAGAGATGCAGTGCAATGGCAGACATGGGCAGCTTGTTTTATACAAGCAGTATGGAAGAGACATTGTAGAAGGAAGCTCTCAAAGGCTTTACGTGAAGAAGAAAGTAAACTACAGAACACTCTTCTAAATGATGATTCAGGAGGCAATAAACTTAACTTAGGTGCTGCCATTTATGCGTCGAGGTTTGCTTCTCATGCTCTGAGGAATGTAAGGGCAAATGCAGCAGCACGAAACCCTAGATTCCCTCAGATGTTATCTTTATTGCCTCAGAAACCAGCTGATCCTGAGTTTCCTATGGATGAATCCTAACTTTGTATAGTTTAGTTGTCTCTATGTATTATGATGATCAATAGTGATTTTTTTAAATATTATGTAAACATCTTAATGCAATATAATCAATAGGAATGTTTATTATAGAGGTTTAGTCATTAAAACTACAATTATGGAGATATTTAAGAAAATGCTCACCATCTTCCAAGTACTATATTTCGGGTGGTTAGGTTCAATGGACACTATAAACTCCAAGCCATAGAGACTTTATTCCTTATCTGGTTCTCAAGTCAACAGACTACATAACACCCTGAGTTTCTTAAGTTCAGGCTAGTGGGGGCTTCAAGTACTGCTATTGCAATAGCTTATCTCTTTCACAGCATGATTGTCCTAAGTCCTAAGCTATTGCAATAGCAGTACTTGAAGCCCCCACTAGTCCTAACAAAGGAGATAAAAATAGATGCCATTTAATCACAAAGTATCTGAAGACGTGTGTCATAAGTTATAACTCAAAAGTCCGTCAACGCTTTGAGACAAATGTGAAGTTTCTGTTGATGTTCGGGATTGTCTTTTCTTCATTTCAGACAAACTATCAAGCACCACTTTTACTAAAACCTTATCCATATGACAACAACATATTCAACTCTATTTACAACTGGCAGTGAAACATTGTCTGAAGATAGATGTTCCAAAGCTTAGGCAGCTTCTCAGAAGATTCAAAACGCAGAAGCTACCATACTGTGGATACAAAATTTTCAGAATCTCTTATTAACCTGTAAATTGTAGTAATAAAAAGCTAAAGGACGAGGTCAACGACCAGAAAGTTTAAGTCTACGGTGGCCTTCTACACAATCTTCTCCCTCTTTTCTCTTCAACTTGCTGATTATTCATGTAATCCAATTCCTATTTGTCATTTATTACAATATGTGGTCAGCTGACGTGTGGCTGGCTAACGTGTGGCCCATAGTATACTCAAAATTTATTTGTATCAAAAGGTTTTCTTTTTATTTTATTTTTCAGATATATTTTATTTTGTCAACGATACCAAAAGCCTAGTATTGGATCCTAAACCTTTAATACCATATTATATTTGCTATTAGATAGGAATTAGTATATTAACTATTGTTACTAGGACACTATAATAATAAAAAAATAGTTATATAACTTGATTTAAAAGTTTAATACATAAGATTTAATTTATTTTGAGATAAAAAGAGTTAGCCCTTGACTAGTGATCTTTGGAAAAATTCAGAGCTTACAAACTTATTGGAATGTATAATATCTAAAAAGAAATCTTGAAGTCTTACAAAAATATATAAACAAAATAAAAATTATTTTATGCGTAATCTGTATACTGTATTCCTATAAATACCTCCATCTGGATTCTAATTTAAGTATACTGTACTTTACTTTTCTTGTAGGGGAGAAAACACTGCAGATATAGCAGCGGAAGAAACTAGACATTCATGGATATTCAGAAGAGTTCTTCTACAAGGTGGCTTTTTCTAATTTTCATGAGCTAGTTTTTTAAGATAATTCTATATTTATATGTATATACTTCTTCGTGTACAGGCGTGATGGAAAGTGGTTTTTCCGGAGAACGGTTATTGAGAATATCAAGAAGATGTCAGGGAAGATGAAAACACTGGATAATTGGATGAGGATAGTGCTATTTGCTTCTGTGGTTGCTTTAGCCATTGATCCTTTGTTTCTCTTTATCCCTGTGATTGATTCTTACAACTTCTGCATCGATTACGACAAGACGCTTGGAATAATAGTTTCTGTTTTGCGTTCTGTTTGTGACTTATTCTATGTGATTCACATATATGTTCATCATAGCATCGAGGTTAAAGCTCTTAGACTTAGTCGTCAAGTATCTTCTTCAGTAGGCCAGTTCAGATGGAAAGGAGTTTGCCTTTTCTTTTACGTGATGGTTGACATTGTCTCTATTATTCCCTTTCCTCAGGTCTGTTCACTTCCTTAGAGATATCTACTTTATGGATTCTGCATAATGTTAATTAACGATGAGCCAATGCAAAATCTTGTAGATGATGAGTCTCTCTCTGATTCAATCTGAAAAGCTGATTTCAAAGAAAATACTAAAGTGGACTATACTCTGTCAATATGTACCAAGATTCGGTCGCACCTATCCGATTTTTAGGGAAGTGACAAAAAACACTGGTAACGTAGCAGAATCAAAGTGGATTGGAGCTTTCATAAACTTTTTCCTCTATATACTGTGCAGTTATGTAAGTCTTCTCTCTTGCTACCATTGTTATTCTTTTGTTATATAACAAGAAAAATTTAATTACAAATGTAATGGTGGTCAGGGTTTTGGGGCATTCTGGTACGTGATTGCAGTAGAAAAGCAAAGCAAATGCTGGCATAGAGCGTGCAACAATGTTAATGCAGGGGGTACTGGAAACCTGACTGGAGATCTGAACTCGAATGGAAGTTTTACATACCGAAATGGAACTTTAAAACCCGGATGCAATCTCGATTTTCTGTTGTGCTCATACGAATCCATAAAAAATACTGTTTATCTAAATAATTCATGCCCATTAGTCAATCCTACGGAAATCCGACATGGCTTCAACGACTTCAACTTTGGTATGTTCACTGATGCATTGAAGTCAGGCGTACTAGAGAGACACACTAGAGATTTTCCGAAGACGTTTGTATATGTCTTTCGGTGGGGTATACGACATATTAGGTTTGTACATCTAAACTCTTTGGTGTCAGATCTGATATTACTCCTTGGGATTGTCTGAAAACCATAGCTTAAACGTATACAGTGCATTGGGCCAAAATCTGGAGACAAGTAGCTCTGCAGGGGAGAACATTTTTGCTATAATCATCTGTGTCGCTGGTTTACTGTTGTTTGCTATCCTCATTGGAAACGTTCAGGTAGGTTATTTTTAACCTAAAAGACAAGATTATTTAATCTCATAAGTTGATTCTTAATAAGAAGATCCTTCTGGTGATTACAGAAGTACCTGCAATCATCTACTACAAGAGTAGATGAAAAGGAGGAAAATAAGCGAGACACAGAAAAATGGATGTCCAAACGGAAACTATCTGAAGATTTAAAAAATGGTATTAGGAAACACGGAGTTTACAAATGGAGAGAAACCAGAGGCATAGAAGAGGAAACTCTTCTTAAAAGTATTCCAAAACACCTAATAAAGGACATTAGACGCCAAATTTACGGAAAACTAATTGAGAGGGTAAATCAGGTAAGCTCTATTCACCCATAAGAAGTTGGTAAACAGATTCCAATTTCTACTTCTAATCAAATAGAGTCCCACCATTATGTTTTGCTATGATTCAGGCGCCGCAGTTTATGAACATGGATGAACGGTCACTAGAACGGTCACTAGACGTTCTATGTTCTCGTCTCAAAACGGCTTACTACACAGCTAACAGTTGCATTGTGGAGAAAGATGAACCAGTGGAAGATATGTTGTACATTGTGAGTGGAGAGCTACAAAGCACTACAACTGGTGATGCAATCTTAGGTGCTGGTTATTTGTATGGAGAAGAACTTTTCGATTGGGCATTTGACCCTCAAAGTTCCCACTACCCTATCTCTAGCAGAGCCATTCAAGCTATAACAGAGGTGGAAGGGTTTCTTCTCTCAGCTAATGATCTCAAATTTGTAGCTACTCAGTCTCGAACCGAAAATAGAAAGGATATGTCACCTTGATGGGATAGTAGAACCAGAAACAAACCGGCACCAGTTACGGGACTCTCTGTTTTTTCATATTTGCATTTCATGGTGAAAGAATCCACTTAGTGGGATTAATGCCTTCTCCATGACTATCAGTATTTTCACTATTCCGTTATTGAATAAGCTAGTCGTTTGATTCTCATATATACTCTCTCTCTCTTTTTTTTTATAAAATGAAAACCAAAAGATAAGGGGCAATCTTAATTGCCAAAAGAAATTTCTTGTGTCTAATAGCTGCTTGTCAAGTTCAAAATCTGAAATAGCTACAATAAGTTGTAGTGAGACAGAGTATTCTACTAGGTTTGATTTGAATATACAGTGGCAAGAATGCAAAGGATGATTCAAATATTGTCTTTCTTTTTCACCACGTCAATAAATTCAGTGATGACCGCTAGTTGGGCCTATAAAGCCTTATAAGCCCATTAAGATTTAAATCGGCGCGTTTTCCATTTCTTTAATGGTATTGAATAAAATAATAAGTTTTACAATTGTAAAAAAATATTCTCTTTTCAAAAACTTCGGGGAAATGCACTTTTTTACGAAAAAAGTATATTCGAAACAAAGAGATAAAATACAAGTTCGGAAACGGTGGCCATTTATACGAACTACAGTGAAGATTTTTCGTCTCCACGTAAGTTATTAAACATATAAAGCTCAAACATGGCCTAAAACTTTCTACTCATAGTCAAATGATTGCAGATGAATGACTTCGTTAAAAAGACCTAAACATTTTATGGTGTGTAATCAAAAATATTAAGTAGTTGAGTAGGGTTAATGAAGGTGTTAAATATAAGTGTTAGAGATGATGTGAATTCATTCATGTTAAATAAAAATTCAACATGTTGAAAATTAATAATTATGGTGTATACACCACATCATGAGAGAAGTGGTGACTAGAAGAGAGACAGTGATCTGAAATGGATGTTGAATTATTCCAACCATTGACTTTAGTCTTATATTAAGAAGCATCTCATTTATGGTAAAGTCTAACTCAAAAGACTTAAGTCCATCTACGCTTCTAGATTTTTTTTTTGAAGTTTTCTTTTCAAGTTCCCGCGTTAATTTAACCACTTTGATTTTTCTTTCTTTTAATTTATGTACAACTTCCTGGTTATTTATTTGAAACATCAGTTTGTTTCGTGTATTTGTTTATGGTTCTTCTATTAATTCAATAGTTCTCTTGTAGCCAGAGAAGAAAACTGCAAATTGAGCAGAGTAAGAAACTACACATACTACACATGGATATTCTGGAGAGTCGTCGTTATGAAAGGTCAGTTTTTCGAATTTTGATGAGTTAGTTTTCAAAAATAACTTCTGTGTATATATCTAATTATATATACACTTCGTCAGAGTATTTGTTTGTTGTAGTGATCACTGATATGTCTTGTTCATACAGGGTTCATGAAATATCGTCTTCTTTTTGGAAATTGATTGCTAAGATGTTCAAGGAGAATTATGGGAAGATGAAAACACCCAAAAACTGGATGAGGATTTTGCTATCAGCTTGCGTGGTTGCTTTGGCCATAGATCCTTTGTTTTACTTGATTCCTTTGATTAATTTTGATCATTTCTGCTTCACTTTCGACTACGAGCTTGCAATAGGAGTTTGCATTTTGCGTACCTTTTTTGACACATTCTATTTATTTCATATCATTCTTTGTTTAAAATCCGTGCTTAAACCTCCTAGTCCCCAAGTTACCTCTTCAAACGAGTCTACAGTGGATCAGCCGACAGAGAATCAGTTTAAGATTATACAGAAAAATGTCAGATTCGTCTTTTACTTGATAGTTGACATTCTCTCTATAATTCCCATTCCTCAGGTCTGTTCACTTTCTTCCTGACATCTACTTTGTTGATTCTGCATCACTTTTATAACAGATATGCCAATGAATATCTTGTAGGTGCTGGTTCTTGTTCTCAGTCAAAACTCTGCCTCGCTAGTGGGATCAAGGCAAATACTAAAGTGGACTATAATCTGTCAATATCTACCAAGATTTCTTCGCACCTATCCGATTTTCTTGAAAGTGATAAGACCCTCTGGTAATGTAGCAGAATCAAAGTGGATTGGAGCTATTATAAACTTTTTGTTCTATATGCTCTTCAGTTATGTAAGTCTCTGCTCTTAGCCTGCCTCTTACTACTACTATTATGGTTTTGTTATACAACAAGAAGAATTCTTATAACTGTAATGACTCTGTGGACAGGGTTTTGGGGCTTACTGGTACGTGAGTGCAACAGAAAAGCAATACACATGCTGGCATGAGGCTTGTGAAAAAGAACCAAGTGTTTGCGATACTAAACATTTATTTTGTTCATCGGAATTCAATAACAATTCTGTTTTTCTAAGTACTACTTGCGAAGTAATCGACACTACCGAAATCCCAAGGAACTCTACTGTCTTCAACTTTGGTATGTACAAAGAGGCACTAAGTTCAGGAATCCTCGAGGAAAAGAATAAAGATGATTTTCTAAGGAAGTTCATATACTGCTTTCGGTGGGGTCTTCGAAATCTTAGGTTTGTACATCTAAACTCTTTGGTGTCAGACCTGACCGCATAATAAAAATTGTCTTAAAATCATAGCTTAAACGTGTACAGTGCTTTGGGACAAAATCTTGACACAAGCAGTTTTGCTGGGGAGAACATTTTTGCTATAGTCATCGGCGTCTCTGGTTTACTGTTGTTTGCCATCCTCATTGGGAACGTTCAGGTATGTTATTTTTAACGTAAAAGACTTATGATTTTTTAATCTCATAAGTTGGTTCTTAATTAGAAGATACTTTTGGTGATTACAGAAGTACTTGCAATCATCTACGACTAGAGTAGATGAAAAGGAGGAAAATCAGAGAGACACAGAAATATGGATGTTCAAACGGAATCTAACAAAAGAATTGAAAGATAGTATAAGGAAACACAGAGATTACAAATGGCGAGAAACCAGAGGCATGGACGAGGAAACTCTTCTTAAAAGTAATCCAAAACGCCTAATAAAGGACATTAGACGCCAAATTTACGGAAAACTAATAGAGAGGGTAAATCAGGTAAGCTCTATTCACCCATAAGAAGTTGGTAAACAGATTCTAATTTGTACTTCTAATCGATTAGAGTCCACCATTATGTTTTGCTATGATTCAGGTGCAGCAGTTTATGAACATGGATGCTCGGTCACTTGAACGGTCACTAGAAGATCTATGTTCTCGTCTCAAAACGGCTTACTACACAGCTAACAGTTGCATTGTGGAGAAAGATGAACCAGTGGAAGATATGTTGTACATTGTGAGTGGAGAGCTACAAAGCACTACAACTGGTGATGCAATCTTAGGTGCTGGTTATTTGTATGGAGAAGAACTTTTAGATTGGGCCTTTAACCCTCAAAGTTCCGACTACCCTATCTCTAACAGAACCGTTGCAGCTAAGACAGAAGTTGAAGGCTTTCTTATCTCAGCTGATGATCTCAAGTTTGTAGCTACTCGGTCTCGACCCGCAAAATAGACAAGATATGTCGCCTTGATGGAATAGCAGAGCCAGAACCAAACCAGCACCTGTCATTTTGGACCAAGAAACCACTTAGTGGGATTAATGGCTTCTCCATGACCATTTGTATTTTCCCCTTTTTCCGTTATTGTAGGAGCTACGTCTCCGTCGTTTGATTCTCGCTCGTTTACTCTGTTTGTTTCACTTATTGTCTTTCTTCTTCACCACGTCAATAAATTCAGTCATGACCCCAAATTGGGCCTATAAAGCCCATTTAATAGCTAGAGTTATAAGTCCATTAAGGTTAAACGAAACGGCGCGTTTCATCTTATCAAACTGCAAATGCAGTAATAGATAGCTAAACGAAAAGGTCAGCGACCAAAAAATTAAGTCTACGGTAGCCCGCAACACCATCTTCTTCCTCTCTTCTCCCCAACTTGCTTGTCTTCTTACAACTTGCCATTTAGAGTTTAGTTTACATATAATTACTGTTCATACATTAAAATATTTATTTCATTCATGGTGAAGTTTAAGTGTAGAGTCCGTCTAGACAAATTAAAAAGCAATGATTAAAGAGACTGAGAAGTTTAATTATTATAGTACTACCAAACTTTTGATGCAGAATTTGCAAAATATCTTCTATAAACTGTGTGTGGATGCAGATCGTGTAGTAGCTTTACTATGGTAAACTTGGACCAGAAAGTTAACTCTAGTTGAGGGGGCTCTACACACTCTTAAACAGCCAAAACATATAGGAATTTTTTCCGTCGTGCCAATTTCTACCTGAACTTCACGGTCGTGCTAAAATCTTAGTTTTGTGTTTAAAAATTCAAGTTTCACACATGAATTTTCTAAATTCGGCCAAAACCTATATTGACTGTTAACTCCGTTAGTCAGCGGTTAAATCACCGTTAATAGACCGTTAAGCGACATGTGTACACGGATTAAAAAATAAAATAAAATAAAATAAAATTAAATAAAATAAAATTAAAATAAAATAAAATATAATAAATTAAAATAAACAAAAATAACATAAAATAAATTAAAAGAAAATAAAATAAAATAAAATAAAACAAAAATAAAATAAAATAAAATAAAATCCATTCAAATAAAAACAAATCAAATTAAATAAAATATAAATTAAATCAAATTAAAATAAAATAAATTTAAGTTCAACTAAAATAATTAAATAAAAAATAAATTTACAAATGCATGAGCTGAATTATCAAGAATGTGATTTTGAATTCCCGGAACCGATATATGTTTCTTATTCATCACAGAATCACCATTTAAAGTAACCTACTTGCCATCAATAATCCATCTCAACTCATGATCTCCCCAGTTTGTACGAGTTTTTCCTAAAAAACCTAACGAAGTGTACCCCAATATCAGATCAGTATCACCTAACTCCAACAGCATGAACTCTTCCTTTAACGCGATTCCTTGAATCAAAAGATCCATTCGAGATCTCCCCTGACCATACAAGATGAACAAGGGTTAGGATTTCTACTTCACTTCGTCTCCAAGGGTTATGATCTCCTTTTCCTTGATTTTTTATTTAAGTCTGCTAAGAAACATTGACTCCAACAAATCTTTATGTGTGATAAATTTCTAGACAACTCTTCGAAGGTCTCAAGATATTCAGTCACACATTCATCTTGCTTCAACTCAACCAACTCATTGTATAAAAACCATGAGCCTCTTTAAATCTATGTTAAGGAAATTCAAAATCACCTTCTTGATAATTCAGCAGATTCAAAAAAATTTATCTATAAAGTAAAATTGATGATTACAACATGATTCAAATCATAATTCAGCCGATCCGAGAAAATCTATTTCCAAAGGAGAATTGATGATTTTCTCGAATCAATGGATTATGATTATTTTAATTTTTTTTGTTTTGTTTTATATTATATTATTTTATTTATTTTATTTTATTTTATTCATTTTATTTTATATTCATTTTATTCATTTTATTTTATGATTTGTATAAAAATCTAAAAACTTCTAAACTTTTTTGGGTATTTTAATAATTTTTAAAATACTTGGGTAATTGTTAAGGTATTCGGGTAATCTTGTAAAATTTTTGGATAATTGGTAATTTTAGAGATTTTTAATTTTATATGAAAAGCTTTTAAATATTTTTGAATATTTTGTGTAATTTTTAGATATTTTTGGTAAGTTTTAGATTCGGAATCGCTTTTGTCATATATATATATATATATATATTTCGTTGTAGTTACAACAAATATTGTTCTAGCCCAGATGGTGAGAGCTAGAATAATTTTGATAGATGTAATGAGTTCCAATCCCATGTTGTGTATTTTTGTGTTTTTTTTTCTTTCAAATATTTGAAACAACGTAGTTTTGATAACCTATACACAGTATTATACAATCTGCAAAATGTATACACGTGTGAGGCTTATATTCCAGGTTCCTTTTTATTTCATGGGTTTGACTTGCATTTTTATCGGTTGGAGGTTTATTTTGCAAACGAGGGTCACTTGGAAGTTTATTTTGCACAAAATCCTTTATTTTATTTTATTTTATTTTATTTTATTTTAATTTATTTTATTTTATT
>OVBA01000176.1:0-88414 GCA_900406435.1 Lepidium aucheri
GACTTGTAAAGAAGGTTTTTTTTAATTGGTTCATTGAATAAGAAAGAAAGCCACGTGTCATCTCCAGAGAGTTTGAAAATGATGATGCGTCGAGCCCTGGAAAGACATAGTCTCCTTTTATATATATAATTATTAGAAAAATAAAATTACCTCATGAAGATCCGTTTGGTTAGTTAAATGTCCACTTCTTTCAGAATTCAAATCTAAAAACCTCCCGTAATCTCATGTGATAAAATTTAGAATTTCAAGGTTAAATTATGAAGAACAATAACAAAGTGTTTAACATTTAATACTAAAAATGAAAGAAAAAACTATAACAAAATAATTAACTAAAAACTCTATAATTGTTGATGGCACCTAGTCTAGTGGTGGTGGTCACTTTACAAATCCTGAGACAGTAGAGTTTAGTTTCTCTCCGCTGCAATGAAAAAAAAAATTATGATATGTGTTTTGGCTATGTATCGGACATTATTAATCCAATTAGAATAAGATTGACAGGAAAAAAACTCAATAATCGTAACATAATACAAAATGATTTTGCAGTAATAGATCTTTTCTATTACAACTAATATAGATCTAGCACAAATCTCGATAAAAATGATTAATGACTCTTAATGCATGAGACTTAACCAAAATAAGTGGTTTAATAAAATAATTATATGAACAGTTGGAGTAGATTATTAGAATGCATCTAAGTCAGAGTAGTTAATATATCTTTGGAATTAGAATAACTTCTTGTAGAATGTAAAGAGGACAATAAAAAATTGTAAAACTAGGAAAGAAAAACGGAAGCATGTGTATGCGTTGGTTGATTCCAAACCTGCAATGAGTATTAATGGCGATGTGTATAGTGTATAGCTTAACATTGCGTTGACCATAAGTCCATAAGTGGCTCACAAGTTAAATTCACATTCCATCAAATCAAATCCAATTCTACTTCACTCAATTTGATTCACTTCTAATCCACAATGAGTACTAAAGCCAGTATTTGTCGAAGGCTACTTACTTGCTTGAACGTCTTGTGCCTCGTTGTCAGTGTTTTCGTTCTTCTACAAATCTGTTCATTTCAAACCAGTCAACATTCTCTTTCACTTCCTCCTGCACTATTGACGTATCTGAAATACCAACCTGCAAGACAAGGATCTGAGAACAAGATGGCTTACTTTGTGGATAAGCTACGTGAAGCCGTGACATTTCTTCCACTTAAGGATTATCGTTTTGCAAACAAGCCACTTGAAGGTCATACTTGGTTCATGAGCTCTCTCTATGATAATCAAACCAATGGTGAGGCTCAGTATCAAGAATTTCCTTCAGATTCTTCTAAAGGAAGGCTTTTGTGTTTGAAAGGGATTGATGAGCATGATGGAGCATGGAACTCCTACGCACTAGCTTGGCCTGAAGCTTTGCCTACCAATGCAGTTCTTCAGAGAGACTTGACGTTTGTTTCGTATAATCAATATGATTATGGTAACTTGTGGCATGGACTAACAGCAGTTGTCCCGTTTGTTGCTTGGAGTTTAAGAAACCAATGCGAAAGGCCTCAAAAATGGGTTCTATACCACTGGGGAGAACTAAGGTTCGGGATGGGGCATTGGTTAATTGAGATAATCACAGCTACTTACGGGAAAGAGCCAGAGTTCTTACGGTTTGATGATAAGGACAAGCCGATTTGCTTCGAGAAGGCAGTTGTAATGAGACATAATGAAGGTGGAATGTCAAGGGAGAGAAGGATAGAAGTTTTTGATCATGTTAGATGCAAAGCGAGAAACTACTGTAACATCAGCTCATCTGAGACATCAAAGCCACCAATCGGTATGACATTGCTATTGAGAACAGGAGCAAGATCTTTCAAAAACGAGTCAAAGGTGATCGATGTCTTTAAGAGAGAGTGTGAGAGAGTAGCTGGGTGTAAATTAAATGTTTCTTATTCCAATAATCTAACGTTTTGTGAGCAAGTGGAGCTGATGAAGAAGACTGATGTGTTGGTTTCACCACATGGTGCACAACTTACTAACTTGTTTCTAATGGAGAAAGATAGTAGTGTGATGGAGTTTTTCCCCAAAGGATGGCTTAGGCTTGCAGGAGTTGGTCAGCTTGTGTTTCAATGGGCAGCTAATTGGTCAGGAATGAAGCATGAAGGTTCTTGGCATGACCCGGTCGGCGAAATATGTCAATTTCCTGAGACGGATAGGCGATGTATGCGGGTCTATAAGAACGCTATGATCGGAGACAATGAGACTTACTTTGGCGAGTGGGCAAGAAGCGTTTTGGCTAAGTTCAGCACAAGAGAGATGAAAGAGATTGCAGAGTGCAACCACAGTAATAGTTCACTAGATGTATGTAGCTAAAGTAATGTTGATGAGAAACTTGTTGACCTCTGTTTAGAAGTCTATTTGATTGATGTTTATGACAACTATCTCAAGGTTAACAACAATACATTGCACAAATGGAGGATTTAAACGAAATCACACAACTGGAAGTTGAAAAACAAACACCAAGGTTTATAGCCTCAATAAGACTTAGAATTTGGAAATTAATGACTCAATACACAAGTGGAACAACTACGTGATAATCCCATCTCAAGGGGTATGATGTTTTTCTATAAATTATGAAAGAAACTCTACCGTAGATTGAGAAACTCGTTCCTCAACTCCAAACTGATCGGTTTTTAACAGAGATTCCACTGCCTTCCTTCTTGCCTCTGCTTGCTTCATAATCAAGCGTCCATTTCTCGAAGGTACAATCAACAAAATTATAGTACCCACCATGAAGAGACAGTGATCCATTCTGCACTTTCTCTTGTATCCATGGATAACCAAGCAGCTTTTCTAATGAATGATTTATAGACGCCTACAGGTTTATATTTGATATAGTACATAAGTTCAACGATTAACAGAAGATATAAGTTCGCCTGATTTACCAAAAGACATCACCTTTTCACAATGGTGGCATTGGTGATCAAAATGGAGACTTGAAGCAACAGCTTTTGTGCTTTCCTTTGCCTTCTTCCCGGTAACTACCCAGCTTTGTATGAAACTACTGTTAAGAGTGAAGTGCAATGTTACAAAGATCAGCAACAACAAATGAACTTTTTCGATAAAATGAATCAACAACTGGTAAAAAACCTCGAATCTGCTTCGTCTCCCATTTTCATTAAAGCTTGAATTCCTCCACAGCGGCTATGACCAATGACTAAGATATTCTCCACCTACAAGTTTATCAATGAAAAGAGAATTATAATGAATGTATTCAACAAAATATAGCTACTTATTGTGTTCATGCAATGTATGTATCTTAGAAATACTGTACGAGAATAGATAGATACTTACATTAAGAACATTTACAGTGAACTCGAGAGCAGCTTTTGTTTCAGTAGGTCCAGACTACACAAAACAAACAAACGCAATTAGATCAAATGTGGACCAGACCATAGAAAGTAAACAGCAGTCTGCGCTAAATTGTATATACCTCATACGAAGGTACTAAATTGGCAATGTTACGAACAATGAATGCTTCACCCGGTTGAAACCCCAGGATGGCAGAAGGACAAACCCTAGAGTCTGCACAAGCAATCACCAGAAACTGTTGCTTAAACTGTTAGTAAGAATTCCTTTTTCTAGACAACATTCAAACCATAGAAGATATCTCATTAGCATTTATATGTGTAAAGCTACCTTTGGTGCTTGAGCATCTGCCAGATTTTTATAGTGTTCTAAGTTATTCCTGCTCAAAAGAATATCATCAGGTGAGGTAAAATAAAGGCAATAAGTAATCCATGAACCATTGAATATGCAAAAGAGAGAAGAAATTGGTTCTCTGTCACTTACATGTACTTAAGCTTCTTGAAAGCAAGGAACCGCTGTTTCATGTCGTCAAATACATCAGTGTTATCTTCTCTATCAATTGTGGTACAGTCATTAGCTTCCTTAGTCAGTCCAGGTGTCTTCCCTGAGGCCATCACTTGCAAGTTCACAGTTTTTCCTCTGCAGACACCACCAAAGAAAAAGAAATCTGAACATGAACATAAATAAAACATCTCCACAGAGATTTCACCATCTGAAGCATCACAAAATAAAATCCTATTTGCAAATCTTAGAAAACACACCATACAACAAAAGAAACTAAAACATAAGATGTACTAACGAAAGGAGTCTTGAAAAAGAACAATGCATCACCATGTGATTTCTCTTAGATGCTTTCTCAAATGGAGATAAGATAGAGCAGCAATCTCATATCAAATTTCAAACTGAAAAGTTAGTAAAGCCCAGAAATTACCTGGAATAATAGGGAATTCTCAACTGGGTTTTCACTATTTGCTTTAAATTGTGCTTGGAACCAAAGATCTGAATCAAAATGCAACAAAATATTTAGAAAAGAATCAAAAATCAGATTTGAATGAAATAGTGTCAGAGAAAAGGAGGGACTTGAGACATACCGCTTGGGTTTGCAGATTAAAGAGAGACGCAGAAGAAGAAGGATCATGAGAGATTGACAAGTGTGTGGGAGTGGCTGCCATCAAAGAGGTCTAGAGAGAAAAGTTGAGTATTTCGAATCTAGATCAACTAAGGCACAAGGCATCTGAAGGTCGCTCATCTGAAAGAAAGAGCCGAGTTCTAAACATTTTAAAATTAAATTTTATATTTTTGTCAAAAAGAAGTGGATGTGATTGCGTTTCTCCAACAAAGACGGAGAAACCAAAGTGTTTGTGTCGTGTCAGTTTTGGACCCCACCAAATTCCTTATGCTTGAAAAAGGAAACTATGATATGAGATCTAATGCTCAACACTGACTCACGCAGATAAATTAAAGTGTTTACAAAAACGGCGTGCAGTTACGTTAAGGAAAACGAAACCAGCATGATTTTTGTGAGTAGATGACAAAATAATCCCCAACTAGAAGAAACCCTAATTTTGAAGTTCATGAACCGAGCCATCAAACAATGACTCGATCTTCGATAATCTCGAAAAGGAGATAACTTGTACTGTACAACATCAAACACCAAACCAACCTCAATCTAATCATCATTCGGATCAGGTTTACACAGCGACCCTAAACTAAATCGTAGATTAAAAAGATTACCTTGGATCTAACCTAAATCTGGGAAGAAGAAGAAGAAGAAGACTTCTCCTTGAAGAAGGACATATTGATAAATCCTCTCGTTGAAGAAGAAGAAGAAGAAGAAGAAGAAGAAGAAGAAGAGTTAGTGGAAGTTTATAACCGACAATAATCGATTTGAAGAAGAAGAGTTTAGTTCTAATGTCCGTTCTTCGATTAAAACGCAGCGTTTTAAGATTACTGGAGACATTGAAGACTCCACACTTTGTTAAACTCATTATAAAGTACTTAACAAAATCCATTCACATAAAACACAGTTGAGTCTGAAACTTACTTCAAAACCCAGATTGTAATAATAACAGAGTAACATTCGAATTGAGTATTTATACTTAATTAAGAGTAAAGAAGCTATAAAAACTCTCTCTTTTTGCTTTATAAAGAGAGACAGCTCTAAATAAAGTTTTGATCTTTCAGGTTTCGATGTGATTGTCTTCATCTTCAGACAACTTACTTGATCTGGAACTTGTACTACTTTCCACTGTAAGAGATAGATCTCTTCAAGAAACTAGATCTCCCAACCATGGAAGATCCAATATTGATATTGCCTTTCTTCACTTTCTCTTTATGACTTACCTTTAAACCAGATAACGAATTCAACGACACTGATCTTCTTACTCGATTCTCCAATTCATCATGATCTCTACTAATATTACTTCCAAGACCATCTCTTTCTTCCTCGATTTCTTCTTCATCAGTTTCTTCATTATCTTCTGGAATACTCACACGAATCTCCTCTTGTCCTTCACTGTGTTCATCATTCAGAACAACAATAGGAGCTCGACAAAGTGGACAATTGGTGTGTGATCTAAGCCAAGTATCTATACACGGAAGATGAAAAGCATGTTTACACTTTGGTAACAATCTAAGTGACTCTTCTTCTTCGAATTCACTTAAACAAACAGAGCAATCAGTTCCTTCCACAACACTATTTGATTTACTATACTTGCAGACTTTTATCGAACTTATAACCGATGGATCCAACCCGATTGTTCTGATATGCCAAATCGGATGATCGATTATAACAGGTGATGGTCCATCAGAATCCCAGTTTCTAGCTTCATCCATGCTCAATCTTCTTGATATTGTAATTGATCTTCTCCTCCTATGGTAAAACTTGTAGCTGAGAAGAAGTACAGTAAGGAGAAACAGAGTTGTGATGATAGCTGAAGCTGAGATGATTAAAACCCTCTTTGAGTAGTCATGATGGTGGATCAGTGGAGGTGAAGGAAGATTCATAACTTTGACATCATCGCAGATTGAAGGACACTCGTCAAGACAATAGGAAGGACAAGTTCCTATGCTTTTCAACTGTTCGAGACAGTTAAATTTACAGAGCGAGTCTGATAAGGTTTCATTGACCATATCCTCCGACATAAGTCTGTGAAGAAGGATCCTCATGATTTTTCTTGCTTCAAGATCATCAACAAGCTCGAGAGAGAGAAGAAAAATGAGAGTCGTCTTCGTCTTTGCTTATCTCTTTTGTTTTCTTTCTTTACGATGAAGTTTTGGTCAACAAAAGTAGATGGACGGTATCTATCATCTTAATTTCAACAAGATAATTAAAATTTTGAGGTATAAACTCATTTTGAGAAGCATAAGAATCATGAGGAGATGGGCCGAATATTGGATTGTATGGATCAGGTTTTAGGTCTGTATTAAGGCAGTTGTTGACTAATCCGCGTGATGTGGAGTAAACGAAGTTGGCAAAGTGTATTTGACCAAAATGCCTTCTCAAGTGATTAATAGCTACTATTATATCTGTGGGCATATTTCTTAGCTTGTCGCCATCACAACAAACTGTGTCCACTGCCTGCGCGTTGTTTTGTTTATTTGTATATTATATGGACTACATTGTGTCTTAAGTTCTTTTTGTGTCTAAATATAAAGCATAATATGTATATAATTTAGGGAATATTACTCAAAATGGATTTTTTGTGTTTTTAATTTTGAAAAATATCATTTTTTATCTTATCAAAAATACCACATTTCATATTTTAAATTTTAAAACATGTTTTTTTGTACCATTTAATTGCAATATTTTTGTCCACCATAGATAATATAAATGTTCATTGTGGACAACATTGTATGTTATGTCTATGATAGATCATATAGATATCTACTATGGGTAGTAAATATATATTTACCGGAAAATTGCTGAATATGTAAATTGGGTCAATTTTGTCCACCGTAGACAAAATTAACTACTGAAAAAGGGTATTTTCTGAAATAATGTTTTAAGGTATTTTTGATAGAGTTTAAAAAAGACGATATTTTTAGTAATTTAAAATATAAAAGGAACTTTTCTATAATTTAAAACATAAATAGTTTGTGTGGTAAGCTGTTTGGTAAAATGGTTTTATAAGGAAATTTTTTTTATAAATGGTGATATGAACATATTTTCAATATAAGATTTATCTTTCTTTTGTTGATTTTGATTTTGTTAAACTATACCTACCTACGCGTTGTTACATGGACTACATTGTGTCTTAAGTTCTTTTTGTATAATTTGTGTCTAATTTCTACATTGTGTCTAATTTACATAAAGCATAATATGAATATAATTTAGGAAATATCACTCAAAATGTCTTTTTTTGTTTATTGTGGACAACATTATATGTTATATATGATATATCATATAGATATTCACTGTAGACAACAAATATATGTCTACCGAAAAATTGTTGAATATGTAAACCGTGGATTAATTTTGTCCATTGTATACAAAATTGACCATTGAAAAATGGGATATTTTCTGAAATATGAAATATGTTTTGTGCATTTCTAATTAAATTTTTAAAAGAGGGTATTTTTAGTAATTTAAAACATAATAAAGAATTTATTCTATAATTTAGTGAGATTTGCTTTCAAATAGTTTGTGTGGTTAAGCGGTTTGGTAAAATGGTGTCATAGGAAAATAGCATTATAATGGTGATATGAACATATTTTTGAATATAAGACTTATCTTTCTTTGATTTTGTTTTTGTTACTATAGCTTTTTCCTATCTCTGTTTTTCTCTAACAATAATTATAAATATATATATATAAAAGGTCCGTTACTAAGTTTGAAATTGGAGTCTTATAAAGTTATAATGTTATAAGCTGAATGTTGGAACAATGGTTTTCCAAGTACAACATGTGGTGAACCTAACACTAACATAAAATAATATAATGCGTCCAATAAAGTAGTAATTAGAATGAATATAGAGACCTAGAATCTAACGGTGGTAGGACCAAAGCAGCTAAGTCCCATAGCCTTCTCAAATGACTTCTCAAATGGTTCGGTGTTGGGTTTGGAACTGATGTAATCAGCCGAAGAAGACGAAGCAGAGCTAGGACGAGATGGGACACTAATGGTACGTACACGACTCACAGCTTCTTTGTGGAGTAAACGAAGAGGGTAGTTCCATCGAGCAACGCCTTGGTCTTTTAGCACTTCCACCGCCGCAATCGCCGTCGCTACCACCCATGAAGCTTGCTTTCCGGCGTTCATCTTATTCTTTCCAAATTTCTCAAAGTGTTTGATGTTTGGAGTTTGCTATGTGTTTGGAGTTTCATGAAGCGTTTGGTTTATAAAGGGTAGTCCAAATTGTGGTGCAGAAAGAAAACAAGAGGCTTGAGAAGCCTCAAGTATTGGCAATAGGACAGGTAGTGGTTTTGTTATTACTTTACTTTATTTGGTCCTACGAAAATCCTGACCCGTGGGCTTGATTTTCATATTTAAATATTTTCTTTTTTTATTTTCTTTTTAATTTGTTAGGCCTAATGATAATAACATGTGTTTTCTTTTTTCAACAAATGTGATTTTTTTTTTGCTTATAACAAGAAAATGTTCGATATTTTCTATGTTGAAACTTGATTTTTTCTTTTCGAAACAAATACTTGCATTATACTTACCAAAAGGTTTATACAATATCAAAAGAAGGTGGGAAATCAGTTCAGCTACGAACTGAAGCTATAGCCGGACTTATCTAAACTTAAAACATGAAATCAGTTGAAACTTGATTTTCCAAACTAGTTTTCGGTTTCTTAACAACCAAGTAATATATGCTTTTCTATGGAAAAAAATTAGTTTGGTTTTGGTTTGATATTGGTTCCTCAAAAACCGAAAAAAAAGAATCCAAAACATATTTTCGGTTTGGTTTTGGTTCTTTAAAAATAATCGAATGGTTCCAATATTTTTGGCACTTTCGTTGTTTGGTTCAATTCAATTTTGAACGGAAAATTAACTGAATATACTAACAATACTTAATAATTTTAATATAATACTTTTTGTACAAATAACTATTTAGAACCGAACCAATTAGTTATTTATGATCATTTTTTTCCGGTGTGTTGTTAACTTTAGGTACAAGTAATTATAGTCGTTCGGTGTTTGGTTATTTTTGTTATTACAAGTAACCATTAAAAATAGAACAGATTAAGAAATCAAAGTTATTTTGGATCTAATTTGGTTCATATTTCAAAGTACCCATTCCGAATCAAGACATAGAAAATCAAAAACTGATTTTTAGTTGGTACCTATATGGTTATCATATTTTCAAAATCTGGAAGAGCTAATCTGAACCAACCGAAGAACCAAATGAACGGGCTAATCCAAACTACTGCTGTCTCATTCAATATATCCTGACATCATCATTATTCAAACACTAATACAACTTATTATTTTTCTTAACAGAAATCCCAAATTCTGTCTCTGTCTCCTTCCTCTTTAAGCCGCCGGAATAGTGTAACCTATAATAAATGTAAGTTCAGATCACAACATATGCTTGATAAATACGAAAATGATACAAGATAAAACAAGGATACTTACTTCCACATTTGTAACCTGAAGGAATCTTCTTGCCACAAGAACGAGCAACATAAACCACTTTATCCATATCAATATAGTTCATAACATCCCTTGAAACGTAGCGGCAAGCACAAGGTACATCAATGGGACGGATCAGACCACAGCACGACCGAGACGGTGGAGGAGAGTTTGGTCCGGCGTTGTTGACGTAACGTTGACATTCATTCATCAGTCCCGACACGTTAGCTCCACAGAACTGAGCTGTTGTGACGTGAACATTGTCGAAACCGACCACGATCAAAGCTATTGCTAAAATAGCCATTGTCTTTATCATTCCACTTTCCATCTTTCTCTCTTTTTATTAAGCCAATGGTTTGTTAGTTTGTAATGAAATCTATGCTGTGAATATTAAGCTAAGCGATAAAAATGTATTTATAGAGCATCACGTTAATGCTATGCTTAGTTAGTGTAACAGATTTTTAGTTGGTCTGATATTTTATTTGTTATCTTTATTGGTGGGAATGTTTCGTGTCAGTTTTGAATGATGTATTGAGGTTCCACTTATTTAGTGGAGTGGTTGAAAAATATGTTAGTGATCCATTTTGATGAATTATTTCGTTGCATTTAGATGAAAATCTTTAGTTAAAAAGGACAAAATTTGTTAACTCTGATTGTATGTTCTCGATCGCTAATATACTGCTAAATTTGTGAATGGTTATTAGTAAAATCTTTCTTAAATAATCCGGTGTTTGGATTTATTCTGAGTATTTCTACATATACGAACATTGTAGCAATACGGAAACAAATCTGGCACATAAACCAGTCAGAGAAATAGTCTCAAAGAGACATTTAATTTGCTCTGGTTTATTTTGGTTCACCGGCCTATAAACAACGTACAAAGTTTAGACTCGAGCTTTTCCGGATACAAGTAGTTTCTCTCTGTGCTTCTGAACAAGTGCTTTCAGACTCTTCACCTTCTCTTCTTCATCTTTGAATTGTACTCTTCTTAAATGTCCTTTAAATCAAAGATTGCCATTAAAATCCAAAATTTCCATTCAAGTAAATAACTTTGCTAATCAGATATAGGCATATAGTGAAACTGCACTAACCAGGTAATAGCCAATTGAAATCCAGGTTGATTAATTTTTCTACGCTTTTGAGCTGGAGAGGCACTGTGAAAGATCCAAAAGAGTAATTATCATGTTCTACTGAATGAAGTTACTTAGAACATTTATCAAGAGTAATTCAAAAGGTTTGGCTTACCTGAGCAATGATTGTACTGCTCTATTATGCTCAATCCAGATTCGGTCATTGTTAGATGGTCTCCAGTGAATAATGCCTTGAGGGACTTATGGAACAAGCAAACTGATCCCTGTGATTTTTATACAAAACTCTTATATCCCAAGATCATCATGAAATTTGTTTTACTGATATTGAACAATTGTTTTCATATATGTTCTTGCAATTGGACAGACTTACACTTGAATGACCTGGAGTGTGTATAAGCTCGACATCTTCATAGATGCTCCATGGTCCACTTCCTTCCAGCTTTAACTCCACATCAGTTGTCGAGGGTTGAACCTAACAAAGATCTCTTAAACGTCAGTAAAGCTAAATTTAGCAACAAAATGTTTTGTTTTGTTTTCTATAAAGCAGATCCCAAGATCCTTCTAACCACCGAGTTAAACTCAGCAAGCTCTTTCACACAAAATCTAGATACTGAAAATCTATCTCGAATGTGAAGAAAGTTTCACAGATAGGTGTGATAAATCTAAGGACATACCTCTTCAGAATGCAGAATTCTGGTACACTTGAACCGATCTGCCCATTTCTTGTGATCTGCAACATCATCCCTGAACAATGAAGTAGCTTATCCTTGTTACAAACTTTACAAGAGAACATATGGAATTTCTCCTTTTAGTGTTATCGACTTTACTTGTGGGTCAAAAACATGTAACGAATACCGCCCATCATCTCAATCTTTCCAGCAAGTTTCTCTAGGTACCTGGGACTGTAGCAAAGAGCAAAACCATGGTATATCAGTTTTGGCAAGTTAACTGCCATAATCTTGGATATTAATTAAAACATTGCACCTAAAACAGATAAGTACTAAACAGAAAAGAAGATATGAATCCATGATACCTCCTAAGGGCATATACCTATCAACAAGAATATTTCCTTCAGGATGAAGGATCAAGTAGGAAGTTGCTCCGTAGGAATCCTTGGAATGAAAGCCACAATGGAAAACACCCTGAGCATAACACAAATCTAAATATAAACAAGCCTCAGCAAAAGAAGCCAAACAAAAGACAACATATAAAAACATGGTATGGAAACAGAAGTATGAGTTCTCAGAAAAGCTTTCATAAGCCAACAACTCAAAATAATCATAACTATAGCTATTCAAAAATTGAAGAAAATATATCAAAGAAACTTTGAGGTATGCTAACAATCATCTAGATAGAGTTGACTTGTTGATAACAATCCTAAAAAACGAAAGCTTAAGGGATGAGAAACTACAGGAAGTGTGTCTTTGTCCACTGCAAGTGGAAAGGCCTCCTGAGCTTCCCCTATGTCAGAAGGTGGAGTTTCAGTGCGAATAGAGCCCGTGGGACAGGATAATAAGGCCTGAACGAAACAAGGAATCATGAGTAATCAGGAAAACCTCAAAGATATCGCAGTACATGACATTCAAGCAATTTCCACACACGTTTTTGTCTTCAGGTTTTAAGGGTACTCATAGAAGCTATATAAAAAGAAAAGCCAGTACACAAAAGAAAATCCAGGTTGCTATGGCACCTGAAGAGCATTCAGCCTTTCCTCCTTACATGTTGGTTGTTTAACAACCGCAGACATGTTGTCCACTCTGGTGAATACTTCCTGTGAAGATAATAAAGCAGAATGTTAGAGGGATATTAAAATTTCTGCTCTCACAGCTGCTTGGGCCTGCCAACAAACAACTACTACACACTTTTCTAACTTTGTGTAATGTAATGACTATGATCATATCAGATTATATTCCTAAGATTTGTGACAAAACAAGGCATTTTAAAAAGAAATCAAAATCCAAACTTAATGTATCCTTCTTCGAGTAAGACTATGACATTCAATTCCCAATACCCAAAATGAAACATCTCCAACTACTTTATCTAGCCAATCTGTTTAAATCATGAAAAATCCATGGAACTGTTCATCAGTTTCGTATGATCACCCAAGGACTCACAAGAGGAGAGAAAGAACAGAGACCTATACAGATTCTGAAAAGGAAAAGCTTACCGGAACCATCCAACGACATGTATCACAATCAATACAAGTATTGTCTGCAAAAAGAACATTGTGAAACGGCGTTATTGATCTCTCTTTGTTTCGATTAGCAATACAAGTAAAGAGACTTTATTCACCAACAAATATATCGCCTTCAACGTTCTGAGTGCGTCTTCTTGGGTTCTTATGGCTTGACACTTGAACTGCTTTGATCGATCCAAACACTCTCCTTCCATTTAAAGCCCTGTAACTAGAAGACGAAATCTGTTCCTGTGAACGGAAAAGTGAAGAGACCGCCGAGAAAGAAGCTGAAGCCATGACTGGTGATTCACGTCTCTTCTCTTCTCTCTGCGACCTTTTGAAGAGTGAGGCAGAGTCGTACTCATCTTGAACTACTGAACTTCTCAGTGATGGAAATTTCTAAATCTACTTTTTTGACTAAAACGAGGACAGATCGAGTATCCGGTTTATGACTTAATTTGTTCGGTTCACAACAAATAACCGGTTTAGACGAATTCAATTGATTGGACACGTGTAAGCTTCTTTCTCATTCGTGCCCGGTCCTCCATTGTAGAGATCATTTCTCTCTATCTCAATCTCAACTTCTCAAAACAGTGTTATTAATCCAATCACCTTGATCAGATGCGAATCTGAATCACAATCCGTAGGTTCTTCAGCTTTTTATTATTGTTCTCCGACGGTAATTGATGTTTAGCGTGGAAGAAGGAAGCAGTGGGTCTGAGATCAGTGAGGAGATAATCGGAGACGATTCAACGACGTCATTGTCGCGATGGGTTTTCGATGAGAAGGATGATTATGAGATTAATGACGATTACGACGAAGATGGATACGATCAGAATAATCACGCGGAAATGGATTCCGATGATGAGGACGATTGTGTGGAGCAGCGTTTGATTCGAACGACCCCTGCGGTTGACTCTTTCGATGTAGATGCACTTGAAATTCCTGGAACTCAGAAAAATGAATTCGAGGTTAGCATTTTATTCGAAATCGACCTTATCATCTGGCTCTGTTTGTCATGATATGGTTTCTTTCCTTTTTCATGCTGTCCACTTTTCGATCTGATTATCAAAGCTTGCTTTCTTGAGCTAGTTGATGATTTATGATAGTGTTTAAATTGAATAACTTACTAATCTGTTTTTTTCAGGATGCTGGCATAGGAAAGAAACTCATACTTGCTTTGCAGACTCTCGGGGTTGTATTTGGTGATATTGGAACTAGTCCATTGTATACCTTCAGTGTCATGTTCAGAAGATCTCCAATTAACGAGAAAGAAGATATCATCGGAGCGTTGTCTTTGGTTATATACACTTTAATATTGTTCCCTCTTGTAAAGTATGCATATTTTGTTCTTTGGGCCAATGACGATGGTGAAGGTATTTGTTTTGTTCCCTTATTTGGTGAATTGACCTTCATTTTGAGGTAAAGCTTTAACATTTTGGACTGAACTGCAGGTGGTACTTTTGCTTTGTATTCGTTAATCTGCCGGCACGCAAATGTTAGCCTTATCCCGAATCAGCTTCCATCAGATGCTCGCATATCCGGCTTTGGTTTGAAGGTTCCATCTCCAGAACTTGAAAGATCCTTGATAATAAAAGAAAGACTTGAGGCGTCAATGGCCTTGAAAAAGCTTCTTCTGATTTTGGTGCTTGCTGGCACTGCTATGGTGATTGCTGATGCCGTTGTTACGCCTGCAATGTCAGGTATCTATGTGCTGGTGGTTACATTGTTTGTTCATACATCAAGTCTTAATTATGGGGGAAAAGGATTGTGAACGCATTACTATTTCATGAATAATCTGCAGTTAACTCTTAAACTTATTTCGAACGCAGTCATGTCTGCTATTGGTGGTCTGAAGGTTGGAGTTGGTGCTATAGAACAAGGTAACACGTAATTCTAGTTGACGTTCATCCCTGGTTATGACCATGATCATGAGTTCTTCTGTCTTTCACTTCTTGTAAAAAGCTTCCTTGGATATATGTTTTATTTGAACCAGCCAACTCCTTATGGGTCTTCAATGGTTGCATCCGGGTCCCTTGACTTCAATTATATTGTAGATACAGCAAAGAAAAATACCAACAAGAGGATAAACACTTCTGGCCCCTCAATAGTGGCTAACGATTCTATTAAGCTTTCAACAAACATAATCTTATCTTTGCCACTATGTTTAGTGATATCAGTCAGCCTTCTTGTGAATAGTGGTCTTCAATGATTAGTGACCTCTTTTTGTGAATAGTTTCTGACTATGGCCTCAATTGCAGATCAGGTGGTCGTGATATCAGTCAGCCTTCTTGTGATCTTGTTCAGTGTACAGAAATACGGAGCCAGCAAACTGGGACTTGCTTTGGGTCCTGCTTTACTTCTATGGTTTTTTTGTCTTGCCAGCACTGGGATTTACAACCTTGTTAAATATGACAGCAGCGTTTTTAGAGCGTTTAATCCTGCTTACATCTATTTCTTTTTCAAGAGAAACTCGGTAAATGCATGGTATGCGCTTGGAGGTTGTGTTCTATGTGCAACTGGTAAATTTCATATTCCGGGAAATACTTTTCAAAAGCTTAAGTATATTGAATAACGTTTTGACTAATTCTATACATGCGGAACTTGTCTCAGGATCGGAGGCCATGTTTGCAGACCTTAGCTATTTTTCTGTTCACTCGATCCAGGTAGCTTAAGGAGACAAATACTCATTTCTTTCTCCTGTTCAATTGTGAGGGTTCTTTTTTGGAGTCATCTTGATTAAGTGGTAGTGTTTATCTGCAGCTTACTTTTGTCATTCTGGTGTTACCTTGCCTTCTGTTGGGTTATTTGGGTCAAGCCGCGTACCTTTCTGAAAACTTCAGCTATGCTGGGGATGCTTTCTTTTCGTCAGTTCCAAGTAAGATCCACTAGCTTCCACAGTACGTCAAGATCAACAAGGGTATTCCTTCATTTGCTGGCTTGATTATACGATCCATTTCACGTTTACAACTTTTTATCTTTCTTCTTGTTTCAGGTTCTGTATTCTGGCCAGTCTTTCTCATTTCTATTATTGCTGCTTTGATTGCCAGTCGTTCAATGACAACAGCTACATTTACATGCATCAAACAATCAATAGCACTAGGCTGTTTCCCACGTCTTAAAATCATTCACACCTCAAAGAAATTCATTGGACAGATTTATATACCAGTTTTGAACTGGTCCCTTTTGGTGGTGTGCCTGATCGTTGTCTGCTCTACCTCAAACATCTTCGCGATTGGAAATGCATATGGTAATATTTCCTTCTCCTCGCATCTGGTTTGGAGAAAAGTAGAGAATTTGGCTGAAAACCGTTTGAGTTAATCTTCTTTTTTGTTCTCTTTTTTTTGGCACAAGGTACTGAAACTCTAGTTTCACTACATGATGTTTACTATTTTTTGTTGTATGGATATCTAATTTTGTCATTGTTCTTCACCTTTTAATTTTTCTATGAGATTTTTTGTGTATCTTGTCCATTAATCCAAGTCATATTCATGCTTTTGGTTTTTGATTTGGATCTTCAGGCATCGCAGAGCTGGGTATTATGATGACTACAACAATTTTGGTGACCCTTATCATGCTTCTTATCTGGCAGACGAACATCATAGTCGTGAGCTTGTTTGCATTTATTTCCCTGGGAGTCGAACTGATTTTCTTCTCATCAGTTTGTTCAAGTGTGGCAGATGGAAGTTGGATAATCCTGGTTTTTGCTGCAATCATGTTTTTCATAGTGTTTGTTTGGAACTACGGGAGTAAACTCAAGTATGAAACTGAAGTCCAGAAAAAGCTGCCAATGGACCTACTACGAGAACTGGGCAGTAACCTTGGGACAATTAGAGCACCTGGTATTGGTCTGCTTTATAATGAGTTAGCAAAAGGAGTTCCAGCAATATTTGGTCATTTCTTAACTACTCTTCCTGCAATCCATTCCATGGTTATCTTTGTGTGTATAAAGTACGTTCCTGTTCCAAGCGTGCCCCAGACGGAGAGGTTTCTTTTCAGACGTGTCTGCCCAAGAAGCTACCATTTATTCCGCTGTGTTGCTAGGTAAATTGAGCAACTGTTTTTCATATGGAAGACAATTTGATTATAATGGAGATGTTTTGATATATAAAAGTGATGTGCGTTTACAACAGGTATGGATACAAAGATGTGCGGAAAGAAAATCACCAGGCGTTTGAGCAGATACTGATTGAGAGTCTAGAGAAATTTATACGCAAGGAAGCGCAGGAGCGAGCCCTTGAGAGTGACGGAGACCGTAATGATACAGATTCCGAGGATGATACGACTTTGTCCAGAGTTCTGATAGCACCCAATGGGAGTGTGTATTCACTTGGAGTGCCTCTCTTAGCTGAACACATGGACTTAAACACACGACATATGGAGAAAAAGAGAAGGGGCAGTATAGATTTTGGGGCAGGTCCTTCAACAGCGTTGGATGTGGAGCAGAGTTTAGAGAAAGAATTGTCGTTTATACACAAAGCAAAAGAATCAGGAGTGGTGTATCTGCTGGGACATGGGGATATAAGGGCTACTAAGGATTCCTGGTTTCTAAAGAAGCTGGTGATTAATTACATGTATGCTTTTTTGAGGAAGAACAGCAGGAGAGGAATTACCAACCTAAGTGTTCCTCATTCTCATCTGATGCAAGTTGGAATGACTTATATGGTATGAGCCCTCTTTTGTGCGGATCACTGATCACACGACTGGTTTTCATGTACGGGCAAGTCTCATGAGAGTCGGAGAACACGAAACACAAACAAATTCAGGAGAGACAAAAATTTCTTTTACTCATTGTTTCATAAGTGATTGAGATTGGTTATAAAAGTATAGGAGAAGCAAGATGCATTTTTGTTTTAGATGGTTTGATATATGATCCTGTGTTTGTTATTTTATTGATTGATTTGTATTATCTCGTTTGAGACAGTATTGTTATTGAAATTTTTACATCCAGGACTTGCTCTCTGGCATTTTTGCGTTACTACAGGATTGTTCGTTTCCTTGTCTGGGTGTTGGTCGTTTGACCAAATTGATCATGAGTTTGGATGTAATATAAGTAAATGTAAATACACAGGAAATTTGCTTATTCACACTGTACTTTTACACAACCAAATTACAGAGTCTCACAGGCCAAAGCCAATGTAGTGTTTACAATTTGTTATTGTGGGCTCTTGAGTTACAAGCTTAAAGGAAGGTGATTCTCCAAATTATCATTTACCCCAAATCCTCTCAAGAATATTACCCGAAATTAAAGTTATCGCTGAGATGTTGACATAAATAAACAATGTGAAGTAAAGAAAAACGAAAAAGAGATCTATTTCTGCAAAAATCATGATCATGTGTGCTTTAAGAGCTTGCCTTCCATCTTGTATTCTCATGTGGTTGCTTTGATCTCACTTTTGGATCCCATTTGACATTATTGTCTTTCCGGTTCGAGAAGAATCTGTACCTCAGAAGTAAGGAATTAGTCATGACACCAAGAGAGCTTACACCCATGAGAGCTCCTGCCATTGATGGAGTCAACATGGTTCCAGTCAGTGGCAGCAATACTCCAGCCGCAATTGGGATTCCTACCTACATATGTTTTTAAAAAAATAACATAAGGTACATAATTAAGTCATTAGATATTCAAAATGCATCTCAAAGCAAGAAGATGAAGACATGAAAATGCAGAAAAACTTACGATATTGTATCCGAACGCCCACCAAAGATTTTGCTTTACGGTCTTCATGGTTTGCCGACTTAGCTCCATTGCATCAAGCAACTGCGTACAAATCAAGAAACTGCTAACTACATGTGTCCAAATTCATGAAAGCCAAAGCAAACATCTTCAAACATTGATACAATAGGAACATGTTGTTTCCTCCCAACCAGCATAATTATGCGTTGATCAAACATCACACAAGAGATCAAGATGCATGATGACAGGGACAGCTGTATTCACTGTGTTAAGTTTGATCAGAAGTTAACTTCAGCTACTATCAGACAAACTAGTTATTAGCATCTTTTTTATATGCTTAAGCTGTTGGGAGCTAACGCGTTTCACATCTCATTAAGCCTTCAAGCAAAATTAGTTTGCACTAATTAGCACACATCGGATAAATACGGAATTGCCTATATACCTTGCATTAGTAATCAATCAGAGCTCACCCTTTAAGGATAGAATGACAAACCTGCGTTAACCGATTGCCCATCAAGACAATGGGAGACACCTCACTGGCCGCTCCTGCACCACCACTCATGGCCACTCCAACATCAGATGATGCCAGAGCAGCAGCATCATTTATTCCATCGCCAACCATTGCAACAATCTTCTTATTTTTCTGAAGTTCAGTGATAAAATTCTTTTTCTCTGCTGGTTTAACTCCCGCTATAACCTGTATAGTACATTAGATCAGGCATTTTTTGGCACTTCATTATCATATCAATTCATATCTAATTCTAATGAAGGAGGAGATTGCAGGAATGGTTTCTGACTACAAAAGGTCAGTAGAAAAAACGTTTTGTTCAAAACCAGGTTTATGCCTAAAGCTCAATCACTGCCATGACTTCAAATGTTTGGTAATTCTCGCCAAATACCACTTTTTAGCAAACCATCCATGCAAATTCCTTCAGAATTATTATCGATCCATGTAGAGAAAAGAACATACCCTTTCTTGAGGAATTCCTACGACAGAAGCTACATAATTGGCAGCATTTCTCTTGTCACCAGATAGCATGTATACATCAATTCCCTGTCGAGTCAAATTTCCAACAACTTGAGCAGCATCTTCTCTGATTTTATCTTCAAATCGGATGACTGCAGCAAGTGTATTATCAACCCCAATATACACAACAGACTGATTTTCATGCTCTTCAAATGCATGCAGTGAATTCCCAGTGGCTCCATGTCTACATAGGGGAAAAGAAAAAGAGTAAAAGCAAAAGGAGAAGCTTTATTCCTTTTACATTTTTTAATCCTGGAACTTTTTTCTTTTTGATGAGAAATATTTTTACTGTTTTATTTGTTCACTATTTAGATTCAGATTTCCGACAAATACTTTTATGGTTAGATATGTACAATCTTGTTTTGTGGCCAAATAGCAGAAGTATGTTCAAATTGTGGCAGCAAGGACCTCATAATTAATGGAAAATGCATAAACAATTAACAGAGATTATATAGACCTGAAAGATGTATGAGACCAGAACGGTTAATTATAGAAAGGATGAACATTATACCTCTGAACCCACTCTAGGGTTCCAACTGTAACCCTCTTGTTGTTAACAATAGCAACAGCCCCAGATCCTGGTTCCTCAGTAAAAGTTCCATCCTCTGTCTGCAGTGATGAGGTTCATTGAATTCAACAAAATAGGAAAAATATTATCATTTACAATTCTACCTTCATAGTATGACAGTTACGAGCTCGGGCAGCTTTAATAATTGCTTTCCCAACAGGGTGAGTAGTGTTTGATTCAACAGCAGCTGCTAACATCAAAACCTCAACTTCTGACCATGTATGACTTAAATTGTGTCTGCGTAAGAATATAAAGGAATTCAGATGTTCATCCCAAAGTACATAAGTATATTAACATCATCCAAGAGCCGTGTTCAGAACATAAAAATATATCAGGCATGACAAAAATTTCAGGCACAAATTTGTATGCAAGCTTCATATAAAAAGTTTTAACAATATTTTGTAAAGAGACCTCATAATGAAACAAGATGAATATTTTGGAAACTATTGCTCCATGTGTTAGTCTCAATACAATATTATGTCCCCATAAGATTTCCCTCATATTCTAATCGTCATATGTAACTACACCTAAGGAAAAACATCTAAGTATCAACATACCCTTAAAACACACAGCTTATCGCATAAATTTGAATTAGCATGAGCCTAACCTTGGATCTTCAGGAAGAATAACATCAGTCACAACAGGGTGCCCCTTCGTCAATGTCCCAGTTTTGTCGAAGACAACAGTATCAACAGAGGAAAACTTCTCAAGAATATCACCACCACGAAGAAGTAATCCTCTTCTTGCTCCTAATGATGTACCCACCTAAATAATATATTACAGTCTTCAACTTCTTACTTCATCTGATTAATAGCACAGAAACTGTTTATACAATATAAAAATTACCAGCATTGCAGTTGGCGTAGCCAACCCTAGAGCGCATGGACAAGCCACAACCTGTATCCCAACAAATGTATGTGAAACAATATGATTACTAAAAGATAAAGAAGGGTAAAACAGGAGAAAGATGATGGTAACTGTATTACCGAAAAGCCCACTCCCAAATTATATAGACTAATTTTGACGGAAAAGGTGCCTCTCAATCAAAGAACCATTTAATTTCTTTGACTTGTAAATTATGCTATTGTATCAACTAGAACTTAGAGGGAGAAAAATTGATTGTCTTTGGAACATTATGAAAGGATTGTAAGACTAAAGTTTCTCATGAATGGATTCATGAGGTTATATCCACTCTAAAATTTACAGAGGACGCCATGGGCTGTGGTTGAGGTGGTTGTTTAGGCTTTCAAAACTTCGTATGCACATGCTTGATCTCATAAAAGTAATAACACAAAATTTCTTAGAAGCATACCAGAACACTACAAGATAGTTGAAGGGCCAACGACATTGTGCTCCCATTATGCAAGGCAGAAGGGAGAATATGTGCACCAAATAGATTCCAGAATGTAAATGTAGCCGCAGAGAGTGCCATCACTCCATACGTGAAGCGCCCTGCTACCTGTAATTGCGAAAAATAGAATAGTCCTGGTTAAATATAAATATACAAATAGATATTATAATGCACTAGGAACGAGATGAGGGACCTTGTCAACCAACTGCTGTACTGGTGCTTCTCTACTCTGAGCTTCTTCTACCAAACGAATAATGTCCCCCACTGCAGTCTCACCCCCTGATCTATGCACTTCGACAGTAAGAGTTCCATTCAGGTTTATAGATCCTGCTGCAACTTGACTCTAGCACAAAGGAAATTTTTATCGAAAATAGTTTAGTTACATCTACTGAAAATTATATGAGCAGAACAATTGTTTAAAATTAATTAAATGTTTCATATGTGCAAAGTGACAACTAAAAAAGTAGTGATGATAATTTCTTGTTGATTCCGGGCTATACTAGAATAGATGCACGTGGAGTAAAAAATTACCCCAGCCTCTTTTGTCACTGGCAATGGTTCACCTGTGAAACTTGATTCATCAATGGCACTTCTACCTGACTTGACAATACCATCTGCTGGAACTCTATCCTGCGTAAATAAGGTAGACATAACCATGAATCAATAAAAAAGACAACACAAAGAAATAAAAGGTAGATGGTCATCTACTTAATAGACAGATACTTTGCATAAGAATACAAAGATATTAAGATTCTGATATTGATAGGTACACAAAATCATCTTTTGCAACTAAATATCACTAAGTGGGAAAACAACAACATACTATGCATGAGAATGAGAATTGTGTCTTCTTACTCCTGGTAGTATGATGACTAGATCACCGACAGAGAGACTATTACAGGGAACCTCGACAGTAGAAGTCTGCACATCACCATCAACCAGAAGGCGAGCTTTTGAAGGCAAAACACTCAGAAGGCCAGTCATATCACTGGTGGCTTTTATTTTAGCTCTCTGTTCAAGATTCCTTCCCAGCAATACGAAAGCTATTAACATAACTGGTTCCTCAAAAAATGTCTTCCAGCCCTGAATGTCAAAGCAATTTTACAGATTTATAATATCCGCCATCAATCCCAAGGATGAGTACAGATATGGAGGTAAGGCTGTAAATAATCACAGCATACATGGAAAGTTCCAAGAAAATAAAGTCAATTACACTTATGCAATTGATTTTAAATATGTTCATGAAGCCAAATAGTTTTGTCTCAAAACTTAGGAGTCCGTATTGAAAACCAGAATAATCATCTGCTACATACCATTTCTTCCACTCCAAATAATCATTCAGCATTGAACCAGTTCGAACATTCATGCAAAATAGTTTGTTCAAGTTATCTCGAAATATTTCTTTGGCTATAAATAAGAGAAAGAACATTTACGATATACTAACACTTAATCATGATGCCAGATTGATTTTATTGGCACAAAGGTATCATATTTGGCATCATTTTATCACCTATATAGCTTATAGATGAAAGCTTATTTCAGAAGTGAATAAAGTTTCAGTAGTGTTTAAAATCCAGAAGTTTTATAATTGCAACAAAACTTTTTTCCTCTGGAAAGTAGAGAGTGTGATGGAAAGAATAGTCAAATTACCAATTTTGGAATCATGGCTGCCAGTGAACTAACAGAGAATGATGATAAAGCCCCAAGACCAACTAGCGTGTTCATGTTTGGAGAACCTTTTAAAAGGCTCTTGACACCATCAAGTACTAGATTGCGCCCAGGACCAAGCAACGTAAGCAAACATAAGGAGACATGGAACCCCGTTGAATGGATTGCATGAATCCAAGGAGCATTAAAACCTAGAAAGTGAGATAAGTGCCCAACCAAGCATACAGCACAAAGGGCCCATGAAACCGCAAGCTCGCGGCCTGTAAAACAACAAACAGATATGGAAATCTCAGCAGAAAAAAGAACATCAATTTTCTGCAACAATATACTGATTTTGGGAAACTGTAGTTACCACTCTCTTTTAAGCGAGCCTGCTTGTCTTTTGTCTTTCTTTCGAAAACTTTGAAAAAATTCTCCGTCACCAAATCTGGAACAAAGATAGATACTTAGTGCTCAAACCAAGAAAAACAACTGTAAATTACCATGTAATCCAGAATTAGAATTACTGTAAACAACTGTAAATCACTCAGAGAAGCTAGGGGAATCCAGAATTTTTCTGTGATTGATAAGCAGAGCCACCTAAAACTTACCATGTAAAGAAATGATTCATACTCTAAGATATGAGATAGCAAAAGCAAACAAAGAAGAGAGTTCGAGACTAATTAGTCCATCCCCTAGTCAAGCAAAAATACTGTATCAAGTGGACAGGCCAGTTACTAAATCATGATTGAATGACAGTCCACCATCAAAACATGAATCGAATGCCTTGGAGTTGTATGAAAATTTATAGCTTTCCATGTATGTTTTCGGAAAATTATCCATAATAGAACAAGATAATCACTACAGAGCAATGGAAAACAAAAGATAGATACACAGCCTTAGGATATCAATTTATCACAAGAACTAACAACAAATCTACATAAATGGGACCACTGGCACCAGAGATTCATGTTTACAATCCATTCGCCATTAGCAGCAGCTCTTAATCATCTGTTAAAGGAGAGGTATATAAGTTAGCGGCTTAAAAACCATTCCACAATAGACTCAACTAAATAAATGATAATTTTAAATCCCTTCAAACAATGAACATACCATAATGAATGACTGCTGCTGGAGAGATCTTTTGGAATATCAAGGTGCAAACTCTCCTGCAATATCTTCAGGAACTTCCCCTACCCCACAAGTATCCACCGGATTTGCAAAAAGATGATGAGATTTTTGTTTCTACTTCCATTCAATTAGCATTACTGAAGCACTTAAACTTATGGCACTATATTTCCATACATCAAAGTTTAAACCATATAGGGAGAAATTTCAGCACACTATAATAACGTTGAACTACATACTTTTCTCTATTCTTTGCTTCATGCAATCAACTTGCTAAACCTTCATCTCTAGATTAGCTACCTAATTGAATCCAAAGGAACCCTATTTCTACAAGAAGCTCAGAAAAAACTTCTAACACAAAGATAAAGATGATATGCAGAAAATGCACGTCAAAGAACACACAACAGGTGCAAAGACTGAGTCTACCAACAATGCTGATGTTATTTCAAAAGGAAAGATGTGCTAACTAATTTGAAAGAAACTGTACCCTCGCTCACCTCGAGGAGTAGACTGAAAGCCGCAATTGGTGAGGTGATTTGCAAGCGTCTCGCCTAAATTCTTCTGCCAATCAGGAACATTTTTAGCTTCGGGTACAGGCCACACTATTGCTGTCTCGGTGGTGAGATTAACACTAGCAGAAGCAACTTGAGGCTATACATCAACGAAACGAAAATGTGAGAAGTGAGATTTTTTAGTGAAAATAATCGCAACCATTATCTGAGACAAGAACACTCCAATTTGGTCTTATACTTACTTGGCTTTCCAGTATTTTCTTCACACTTGCTGAACAACCTCCACATGTCATCCCCTTCAAGAACATCGATGTTGAGAACCTAACAGAATTGAAATGAATTCGATATCATCAAGTACAGAGAGAGGGAGAGTAAACGTACTCCGACATCAAGAATTATGATATCTGAAGACGGAACGGAGACACCATCACTTGCTCTAACAGCCAATTTTGACTGGGAATCACCACTTTCCGATCCTCCTCCACCACTTCCGCCTCCACCGTTATAACCTCCGAATCCTGCACCCCCACCACCACCATTTGAGATACTCCTGAAAGACGGCGATGAACTCGACAAGCATTGCAAACGGTGTCGGATTACCGGCAAAACAGCAGCTCCCAAGCTTCTCAAAGCGGAAGAATAACAAGGCGCATTCGGAGAGGTAAGGCGAGTGGTATGAAAGCGACCAAGACGATGAGTGGCGGGCGAGGAGCGAGCTAGCAATAGAGGATGGAGGTGTCTGGCACCGGATAAATGGCGATTAAGAGCTTTAGAGATCGTGAGGAGAGGCAATGAAGGACCACTAACAGTTCGAGCCATGGCTGTGGCCCTGACGGTTGAAAAAGAGGAGAGTGTAGACTCCATGGAAGTGATAGCTCCCCCGTAATCTCTCTCAGGAGTCCCGTTATCTAATTTCGGCTGCGTTTTGGTTGACTCTCCAAACGAGTGGTGTTAGTTGTGAAAATCCAAATTCAACTTAAGTATGGGTCATGAGTAAAAAGATTACAGCTAAATGGACGGACTTTTACATGCAAAATTGAATTTCTCTGGCATCTATGACTCAAAAATTTCCTCTTTGAATGTTCCGAAGAAAAATCCAGTTATGTATCTGAACAGCTAGAGACAATACCGGTCTCTGTTTGGCCATTTTCACACTGTAACTCCTTTACCGATTTATGATGTCCGCCACTTACCATATGTTTACAAGTAAAGAGTGAAGACAAAAGTACAAGCTCAACACAAAAACAACGACGTTTTACTTTTAACAGTACCCATTCTCAACTTTCTGTAACTTGGCAACTTAATAAAGAGAGAATCTCTCTGTACACACATATTCTAACTCGGACAAGCATAGTTTTATGCTCTAGACTCCAATAGATGAGAGAAACTTCCCAGAACCTAGCCTTCTCTTTCGCAGACGCTCTGCAATGATGAATGCAAGCTCCAGAGACTGAGAAGCATTGAGTCTTGGGTCACAGTGAGTGTGGTAGCGTGAGCTTAGATCGTTGTAAGTGATGGTGCGTGACCCTCCAACGCATTCTGTCACGTTTTGCCCTGTCATTTCTAAATGAATCCCACCAGGGAAACTCCCTTCTTGATCATGCACGTCAAAGAACGCCCTCAGTTCCGCCTGATACACATTGCATAAGTTAATGGTTGAATACATGAATCATATACAACTTATATCCAGAGTCCAGAGATGAAGTAAGTAGGAAATATTACCCTGATAGCATCGAAAGAACGGGTTTTCAGACCATCTGGAGCCATTATTGTGTTTCCGTGCATTGGATCACTAACCCAAGTCACTATGTGACCAGCTCCACGTACTGCTCTGATCAAATGAGGAAGCTTGACTCGCATATTCTCAGCTCCCATTCTCACTATAACTGTAATCCTTCCAGGCTTGTTCTGAGGGTTTAGTATCTCTATAAGCTTGACGAGTTCACTAGGGACCATTTTATCGCTCACCTGCATCAAAGTACATCAACCATTATCTGCCAATTTCTCAACCAAAATTCCATTAAACCGTCAGTAGTAAGGCTTACCAACGTCTTCCATACAAAACAATTGAGAACTATGAGGTATCATATACATAATTACCAACAGTTCCTAAGTGGATAGACCATCACATAGATTTCAGAAAAAATGTTTGAATTTACTGAATAAACCGAGTGAGTTAATTAAGAAAAGACTCTCAACTCTCTACCAAATACAAAATACAAAATTTCTAATCTGCTACATTCAGCTAATACATACACTAGACCTATGTTAAGAGTTTAGCCCACTGAACTTCTTCAGAGCTTATTACTTGTAGCTAAAAAGTCAAACCTTCACAAGATCTTTTGCTCAACTGACATAAATAAAATGAAAAAGCTCTACTAAGTACAACCATAACGATCACATACCTTGATTCCAAGAGGGTTAGCGATTCCCCTCAAAAACTCAACATGAGCACCATCAAGTTGCCGAGTTCGTTCCCCAACCCAAAGCATGTGAGCAGAGCAGTCATAGTAAAGTCCGGATGTTGAATCCTCTCTTGTCAGTGCTTGCTCATAAGGCAGCAGTAAGCACTCGTGGGATGTCCAAAACTCAGTAGTAGTCATGATCGGGTGAGCATTGGTAAGTCCAGCTGCACCCATGAATCCTAAGGCCTCATCAACTCTATTGGCCAATTCACGGTACCTGTTTAGCCACAACAACAATAAAAAAAGAAACCGTTCCTCATCTAAGAAAAGCGTAGACCATAACAAAAAAGATTATAAACAAAGAGAGAATTTTATGAACCTGTCACCCTGTTCACTGTGTTGAGTGAAGTCAAGATTCCACTGGCTAACTCTCTGCATTGCTGCATAACCACCAGTTGCGAATGCTCTCAAGAGATTCAACGTAGCCACGGATTGTGTATACGCTCTAACCATCCTATGAGGATCAGGTATCCTCGATTTCTCATCAAAAGCATCACCATTTATGTTATCTCCTCTGTAACTAGGCAGCTTGACGCCATTTTTCTCCTCGAATGGGTCTGATCTTGGCTTCGCAAACTGACCAGCCATTCTTCCCACCTGAAATTCAACTACACAAAATCTAAACTTAACATAACCAATCAGCACACAGAGGACAGAATGTTAAAAGTTTTGAGCGATATAATCGACCTTGATAACTGGCAATTGGCCACCGAACATGAGAACGACACCCATCTGGAGAAGAACCCTAAAGGTATCTCTAATGTTATTAGCGTTGAACTCCTTAAAACTCTCAGCGCAATCACCACCTTGGAGCATGAAGGCTTGACCCATGGCCGCTTGACCAAGCTTTTCCTCCAGTTTCCTCGCTTCACCAGCGAAGACTATAGGAGGAAAAGAGGAAAGCGTCTGTAGAACCGATTCGAAATCCTTCTGATCTGGATATTCCGGTAATTGCAAAGCTTTCATCGATTTCCAACTATCTAGACTCCATTTGGCTGAAGCAGAGGCTGATTGAGCAGATTTCTTAGGGTCAGTCGAATGAACGGCGTAAACAGGTGAGAAAGAGATCGGACGGTGATGAGAGTGACGGTATGGTAAGAACGATTTGGTCGTGAGAGGAGACGAAGCGTTTAGAGTCACCATCGTTGATTTTGCTTTGGGATTTGATCGACGACTGACTGGTTCGACACGGGATAAGACAGAGGGCAAAAAGAAATGATTTTTATGATTTTATATAGTCGAAACTCAAAAGTATGAAAAATGAAACCGTAGCCACATATGTTCGAAACGAACATATCTAATAGAAACCGAGGGTTTACCACCGGTTTTAATGTTACTCAATTTATTATTATTATCTTCATCGTCTCGAGAGCATCTGTAACTGTTGTTACAGACTTCAATGTTTTAAGTTATGGCCGATCATTTGATTCTTTCTCTTCAAGCTCCTCCTTTTTTGATCTTTCCTTGTTCTCTCCACCGTCGATGGGGTTTCTTTCGGAGGTTTCCTTGTGGAATTAGATTCTCTGTTACAGAGTTCCGATTGTCCTCTCAACTACAGTTGGCTAATTCTACTTCACATTCACAGTCTTCTTCGTCTTCTCCTTCTTTTCAAGAGTTGAATTCTGCTCCAGAGAAGTTGCATCTCGTGTCAAGTACTCGTAAGCTTGTTTCCTCTTCTTCTTCTTTTGTTTTTTCTTCCTTCCTCAAATCAGTCTAGTGTCTTCAGCAAAGTTCTGAATTTTAGTGTTTTTCCTTGATTTTTTCAAGTGTCTGAAGCTTCATTTAGTAGATCATTACCAATTTTACATGGAGTTAATCTTCCTTTGTTTCAAAATCTGGCTTCCGATGTTAGAAATAAAAGTTTGATGAACTTTTATGTACTTCGAAATCTGAGGTATGTAGTCTTGTACTGATAGTAGTTTGGATTGCAGAGCTTAAGGATGGAAGCCATTTCTTCCGGTTTGGAGATGCAAGTGAAATTGAGAAAATTCTCCAGGCTGAAGAAAAAGCGAAAAGCGTAAAGATAGAAAAGCAAAATTCGAAGAATGCAGAAGAAGCAAGTGAAGTTTCTAGGAAACAAGGGATAAAAGATCTGGATCATGATTCTGATGCGAAGAAAAAGCCTGTCAATTCTGATAATGAAACATGTTCTGAGAAAGAGGAAAAAACTTCTGCCAATCTTAGCAATGTTATCAAGATTAAGGATCGTAAACGGGGTCGTTCTCCTACCAAGAAAAAGAAAGAAACTTTAGCTTCTGTGAATGTACCCCGGAATGAAGATAAAGTTGAAGCTGAAATTGCAAATGTGTCCAATTTGAGCTCCACAGCTAGTGTAGCAGAAACTATTCCTTGTTTAAGTGAAGAAAAGGTCGTTGTTTCTGAGAAATCTGAGTCAGTTAATGAGGATGAAATCACGGTTGAGATATCTAATGTAGAGCCTAGTTCTTCTGAAGTTAGTGTAGCAGTAACTATGCCTAGCTCTACTGAAGAAAAAGTCGTTGTTTCTGAGAAATCTGAGTCAGTTAATGAGGATGAAATCACGGTTGAGACATCTAATGTAGAGCCTCATTCTTCAGAAGTTGGTGTAGCACCAACTATTCCTAGCTATACTGAAGAAAGAGTCGTTGTTTCTGAGCTAGTTAATGAGAAGGAAATCACGGTGAAGACATCTAATGTAGAGCCTCTTTCTACTCGAGTAATGGAGAAAGTTTCAGTCAGCAAAATAGGTGACCGTGAGACAGATGGTTATCAACAAATCACTGAAAATCGTATGGAGGTTCAAGCCAGACCGAGATCATCTACTTCACATGGCTCACAGTCTCATGATCTTGAGGAAGTTATGCCTGTATCCACCATTAAAATTGATGACAATTTGGATGTGAGGAGAAAGCCTTCGAAAACTATTGAGGCTGAGGAGAATCTTGTCATGGAACCAACAGCAGTTGCTGTATCTCCTGATGAACTCATATTAACTTCAGAGGCAACAAATCATAGTGTTGATGAGATCGCTGAAAAGCCTGTAATTAATACGTCTGAGGTGGTGAGTCCTTATCCTAAACCATTTAGTTTTTACAGTTGTAGAAGAAAACAGACATCAGAGAGTGTTGTTGAACAGAATATAGCACAGCAGTCTAATTAGTTTTATTCATTCATGAAGGAAAATGATAAAGAAAATGTGGCTTCAACCATTAAAGATGAACCAACTGTGAGGGACGCAAAAACTGAAAATGGTGGCACATCTAAAACCGTCAATGAAACAAAAATCGAAGATCTCCCACTTCCTGCCCCTGAAACGGCAGGTCATGAATCTACTGAAACGGCTCCGGGCAGGTTAGTAAGTTATGTATTGTAATCTTGTGTCTAGCAATGCTAAACAAACCGTTCTGTCTTTTACATAGATACAGATTTAAATGTACAGTAGATATTATTCATACTAGAAACCATACTGCATTTTTGTAAAAGCATACTTATTTTGCTGTGAATGGATGTTTGACATCTTAACAGGGAAGAACTCGTGTCCGAAGCATTATACTTGGACTCTGGTTTTGCTTCACTCCAAAGACCCTTTAAGAAGGTATTTTTGATTCTCTCTGTTTGCAGTTCACTTGTTTTCAACAGGTAAAAGTAGTTGCTTTACAATCACTTGTTGCCTTTTATCGGTATATAAAGCCTAAGCAAGCATTATTAACAATCGGCTTTCCAACTCTTGCAAATTTCAACAAAGGCTTTCTGAAGATGAATGGACCATACAACATTTCAACATTATTGTTCACATATCTCGAAGTTTTATATCTATTATCACACCATACTAAAGTAGTCACATGCTACAAGCGGTTATCTTTAGATCTATGATATCTTGGGATATCTTAATCACAATCTCATATCCTACCACCTCAAAAAGTCATTTCTAAGTGTTTACATTTTGAAATCCTTATGTATATCATATATGCTATGTGGTTAGTAATTTAGAAATAATGATGTCCAGGCATTGGCAGGTCCGGAAGATGCTTATTTTATCTTTCAACACAACTGGATAGGTATTGCAGATGGAATCGCTCAGTGGTCATTTGAAGGTACATGAATTCTTTTTCACATAGTTTTACGAAACCCTCTTGCTTATATCTGTTCTTGCCTAATACATGTTTTTTTGGTTCATCTTTCAGGAATCAATAAGGGTATGTATCCTCGAGAACTCATGAACAATTGTCAAAAGATTATTTCTGATGAAACTGCTAAGATAAGTGACCCAGTAGAAGTTCTCCATAGAAGTGTCAATGAGACTAAATCCCCTGGATCATCGACAGCTTTGATTGCTCATCTTGACAAGACTGTGAGACTTGGTCCTTAACATATATATCTTACATTGACAATCCGTTAGAGTAATAGTATAGGAGCTTGGAGATAGAGTAGTCTATGATCATGTAAACTTGCTTTGTAGGAACTCCACATTGCCAATATTGGAGATTCAGGATTCATTGTTATTAGAGACGGCACAGTTTTGCAGAAGTCATCTCCAATGTTTCATCATTTTTGTTTTCCCTTGCAAATTAGGCAAGGCGATGATGTCCTAAAACTTGCGAAGGTATGATACTGTTATTGGAGCAAGTGAAATTTTTTTTTTTTCAAGTAGCAGATTGAATGGTTCATCTAAACCAGAATAGTTACAACATATGTGCTCTTGCCTCACAATCTGCACTGCAGGTTTACCATGTGAATCTGGAAGAGGACGATGTTGTCATCACAGCAACTGATGGACTCTTTGACAATTTGTACGAGGAAGAAATTGTTTCAATAGTTTGCAGGTCATTGGAACAGAATATGGAACCTCAGGTGCTCAAAGTTGTGAATTCTTTCACTTATTTATGGTTGACCAAATTGGTTTTGAGAGGAAAAACCTCTGAGTTCTTATATCAATGTATTGTGGGGTCATATAGTTGTTTAACATTTGGTTGGTGTAGCAGAAGATAGCTGAGTTGGTAGCTGCAAAGGCACAAGAGGTGGGAGGCTCTGAAAAAGAGAAAACGCCATTTGCAGATGCAGCTAAAGAAGAAGGATATGATGGGCACAAGGGTGGTAAACTTGATGCTGTTACTGTCATCATTTCACTCGTAAAAGCTGTTTCTGTTTAACAAATTCATCTTCCTCTGCGACTGTAAAATGTATATAAAGGAGATAGAAAGAGAGAGACAGAGTCGCACAGAGGAAGAGAGAGCACACATTCACCAGTAACTTCTTTCTGGTTTTTCCATTGTTTTATGGGATTGTAAATTTGTTAATGTTTGTACAATTGTGGTTTGTGGAGTAAAGTGTCATCATGTGGGCCGGATCAATCCAGGATCCGACCCGATATCGAGTTTTTGACCCAAACCAAGTAAAGACAGCACTGAAATTTCTTGTGGACTCACAGCACTGAAATATTTTAGAGACGACGACGACCAAGTGCTTTTCAGGCAAACAAAAAAAGGATGAAGCTTTTCCTGAGAACTGCTTACATGACGCTAAACCCTAAACTAGTGACGACGAAGCATCCTTCAATCCATCTAATTTTGGTTAAACCCTTTTCTCAATCGACCACCATTCCCAGAAAACAGGATCGAGTTCGTGACCATGGCTACGACAATTACATGGAAGTCGAGAAGAAAATTCGTAAAGTCGTCAAATTTCACAGTCTTATTCTCTCTCAACCAAACAATACCATTGCAATCTCCCTCCTTGACACGCTTGCTCGTCGTCTTGGTCTCGGGTTCAAGCAGCATGAGCCAGGTGCGTTCCTTCTCAAATTCCCACACGTATTTGAGATTTATGAGCACCCAGTTCAGAGAATCCTCTATTGTCGATTAACCCGAAAAGCTTTGGATCAAATCCGTCACGAGCATGAAGCTGTTCTTGCCCAAATCCCCGATGCTGTGACCCGGCTGCGGAAACTCGTTATGATGTCGAATACCGGTCGGATTCGTCTTGAACATGTCCGGATTGCTCGGACAGAGTTTGGACTCCCTGAAGATTTTGAATACTCTGTGATTCTGAAACATCCACAGTTCTTTAGGCTCATTGATGCTGAAGAAACTCGAGATAAGTATATTGAGATTGTAGAGAAGGATCCTAGTTTAGCTATTTGCGCAATAGAAAGAGTAAGAGAGATAGAATATAGGACAAAAGGAATTGATGCAGAGGATGTTCGATTCTCTTTTGTTGTGAATTTTCCTCCTGGATTTAAGATAGGAAAGTATTTTCGAATTGCTGTTTGGAAATGGCAGAGACTTCCTTATTGGTCACCATACGAAGACATTTCGGGTTATGACTTGAGATCAATGGAAGCTCAGAATAGATTGGAGAAGAGAGCAGTCGCTTGTATCCATGAGTTATTGTCTTTGACTGTAGAGAAGAAGATAACGCTTGAGAGAATAGCTCATTTTAGGAATGTAATGAATTTTCCTAAGAAATTGAAGGAGTTTCTTCTGCAACATCAGGGGATATTCTACATATCGACTCGTGGGAATTACGGGAAACTCCATACGGTGTTTCTTAGAGAGGCGTATAAAAGAGGAGAACTGGTAGAACCAAATGAAGTTTACTTAGCTAGGAGGAGATTAGCTGAGCTTGTGTTGATGAGCCCTAGAAAGGCTAAGGTTGATGCAGAATTGGTTAGCTACCGAAATGGATTGGATGATGAAAATGACACTGAATGAACAATACAAATTTTTGGACTGTTAACTCATCTACACTCTCGTTCTCTGGGCATTACCGTAAGATCTTTGTGTCTAAAGGCTTTCCTTGATGAGTTAATAGGCAATAGAAGATTGTTCTGACCTCTGACATTTATCAGTTTTTTCTCTTCAAATTGCAGATTTGTATCCAGGAAGCTAGAAGTGGACTGATGATGATGAACAAGATTGTGAAAGGTGCTTCTTTATGCAGATATACACTGGAGATGATTGCGAAGCTCACTCATTGTTTTGTACCGATTTGAATGAAGAAAGATGCCTACAAGATTTGCTTACTTCAGCTGCAAGATATACTTTGGCTCTACTCTTTCTCATCAGCAATATTCCTTAACCCGATTCTTCATTTTTGGTGATACTAAGAAAAATAACCTGGAATATTTTTTCCTCAAGTCTCCTATGGTTTAAGCCAAGAATCCTTATTACTTGTCTACTTATAGCAAACCCAAGAAAAAAAGTTATTTCTTTGCTTATAAAAAAACTCAATAAGTATCAACGAAAAGACCATTCTTTGTAATAAATATCTTGCCTTGTAAATGTCTTTGCCTTTGTCTTTTTCTATTTCCATCATCACCATCACTTGATTGGCTGATACAAATTATTTTATTTTATTTGTCTGCCTCAACACGTGACGTATGGAGAAAATGAATGTCCGTTTTATGATTGTGTTGATGGTTATGTCTCTGGTTCTGGGTTTTTCGTCGGCAGTTGATTTCAGATTGAGGAAAATAGCTGGATTCTCTGCTAGATTTACCAAAGCTGCTTCTTCAGTTGTGTTCCCAATTGATGGGAATGTTTATCCTCTTGGGTATTTATAATTCTTCCACACACAATAAAAGGTAAATTGCTTACAACTTCTCGTTTCGGAAGTTTTCTAAATTTCTCCTTCGTTTTCTCTGTTTTGGAATAGGTACTATAATGTTACCATCAACATAGGACAACCACCAAGACCTTATTATCTTGATCTTGACACTGGTAGTGATCTTACTTGGCTCCAATGTGATGCTCCTTGTGTTCGTTGCTTGGAGGTAAATTAATAGCTTCCAGATTCTATATCCAATGTCGTTGTTTCATTTTGCCAATTCATGAGTCTTTTTGTGGTTTCAGGCACCTCATCCACTTTATCAGCCTAGTAACGATCTTATTCCTTGCAATGATCCATTGTGTAAGGCGTTGAATTCGAATGGTAATCAGAGATGTGAGTCTCCAGAACAATGTGACTATGAGGTTGATTATGCCGATGGTGGATCTTCTCTTGGTGTTCTTGTTAGAGATGTCTTCTCTTTGAACTATACAAAGGGTCTCCGACTCACTCCCCGCCTTGCTCTTGGGTATATATGTCTATTTCTACAATCTTGGACCGACATTTTCAGTTGTAGTTCTTAGAAAGTGCTTAATGGAGTATTTTGTGCAACAGATGTGGATACGATCAAATCCCAGGGGCTTCAGGTCATCATCCTTTAGATGGAGTATTAGGACTTGGAAGGGGAAAAGTAAGCATTTTGTCACAGCTTCATAGCCAAGGTTATGTCAAGAACGTTATCGGTCATTGCTTAAGCAGTTTAGGTGGTGGAATTCTCTTTTTTGGCGACGATCTTTATGATTCTTCGAGAGTCTCTTGGACACCAATGTCACGGGAATACTCGTAATTTCATAACGCTCTTCTCTTGTTTTCTATGTTTTAATCCGACCATCTTATTCTCTCCTTTAGCTATATAATGTTGCAACCTTATTGATCTCAGAAAACATTACTCACCAGCAATGGGAGGAGAACTTCTATTCGGGGGAAGAACAACAGGATTAAAGAATCTACAGATAATATTTGACAGTGGAAGTTCTTACACATACTTCAATTCAAAGGCGTACCAAGCTATAACAAACTTGGTAAGGAATTTGTAGTTAAGAGAGAAAAGAACAGTGCTGGTTTTATTTACATTGTTCTCTGTGTTGGTCCATTTTGTAGCTTAGAAGAGAAGTAAGTGGAAAGAAGTTAAAAGAAGCAAGAGATGATCACACACTACCTCTATGTTGGCAAGGAAGAAGACCATTCATGAACATCGAAGAAGTCAAAAAGTATTTCAAACCAATAGCTTTGAGCTTCAAAACAGGCTGGAGATCAAAATCTCTGTTTGAGATTCACCCTGAAGCTTATCTAATCATTTCAGTAAGCGTTTCTCTATCCTTCCCACAATTGTCCTGTTTCTCCATACAATGCTAAAAACCTGTTCATTCAAAAATGTTGCAGATGAAGGGAAATGTATGTTTGGGAATCTTAAATGGAACAGAAATAGGTCTTCAAAACTTAAACCTCATAGGCGGTACAAACTTTATTACATCCCTTTGGCTATTACCAGATCTTGGTTTTAAGACTAGACATATCTAAATCTGTTTCTCTTTCCTGTAATTGACAGATATATCAATGCAAGATCAGATGATAATCTACGACAACGAGAAACAATCTATTGGATGGATTCCAACAGATTGCGATGAGCTTTCTTCACTAAAAGCTGCTCAAGTTTATGAATATTGAGATCTGTTTTACAGTTGGGACATAAGCTGATGATAGTTGTAATTAGTTCATATACATATGTGTAATCCTCTGAGAACATTTCCGGTTTAATAACTGGTTTAATTAAATCGAAAGTGTATTTTGATTAATTCCGGTTTACTAATTTAATGGTTTACACTGTTGGTGGTTTACTGTTAAGAGCTTTCCCTCGAAACAATCTTTTAACAATATCTCCGGCCGGCGATTTCACTTGCTCACTTTCTGAACCTTCTCTCTTTCCATGGCTTTCTCTTACTCTTTAACCTCGCCAACACCAAATTCAACTCTTTCCTGTTCCAATATTCATCAATTTCAAAACCCTTCTTCTTCTTTTCCCGTTTCGTTATCAGTCTCATCTCCCAAAGACACCCGCCATCTTCGGCTTCTTATCACCTCCGCGTTGAATCCACAGACGGGACAGTCGACGAAGAAGGCTTCGACGGGTAGTGGTAGTAGTACGAACAAGAAGCGAAAGAAAAAGGAGAAAATTGTTCGTAATCCTGTGGACGATTGGGAATTGAGAGATGCAGATGCTCTCGAGGAAGACGATGATGGTCTAGCAACATTTGGCTCTCCTCCTACCATACCCAAACCACCTGCTGGATTCGTGATTGATGAAACTGGTAGGGTTCTTATGGCCTCTAAGAAACGCATCGCCACTGTGGTAAGTTATATTTTGCCCAACTTCACTTTGGTGTTTTCTGAAAAAGAGTTTCTGAAAAGATATATGTTGTGAGACAGATTGATCCAACAAACAATAGCCCTTTGGATTGTGTGATAAGAAGAGTATTTACAAGTAGTAAAGGAGAGGATTGTATGCTTCTTTGTCCTGTGGATACGTGAGTAACTCTATTGCTTATATTGCCTCTTCTCATTTTAGCAACTTCTTCTTTCCTGTTTGATAAGTTCATTTCTTGCTTCAGGCCAGTTCAGATTCTGAAGAGCACAAATATTGATGGATGGTCAGCTGTAAGTTTTCTCCTTCGTAAACCTTTCTTTCATTTGTTGCTTCAGGACTACATATCGCCTGGTGTAGAGAGACCTTTTGAGACGCATGAACACTATATACTTTGATATACTTTGAGATTTCTGATATTTGATTAGCAAGTCACTCTATGTAGTGTAGTCAATTCTAGCAAATTTTCTTCAATCGAGACCTATGTTTTGCTTACCCAAATGTTCTGCCTTCTAGGTCAGTGATGAAGAGGTTGAATCTCTTCTTCCTGCTGCTGCTTATGCTCTTGCAAAGATCCATATGCATCTAGTACACAGCGGGTATGACCATGCCCTGTTTCAAAGAATACATAAAGCAGGACACTTTGTAAATATTATATATTTCTTTCTAATTGGTACCATCTAATAGGTTGTTACTGTAATCAGATTTTGTTACACTGCAAGGGGAGGCTTTTGCTACACTGAAGATAATGTCTTTGATTTTCGCACAGGCAAGGAACTTTTTCTTCAGATATCTGCGCATGACAAAAATTCTTCTGATTAGTATTTACCTGTATCTGTATATGAGCACACTAACTGCTAGTAGCCTTAAATTGAAGGTGGATATCAGATCCAATGCTTTATATTTATTGAATTTCAATTCAAATTATAGTTTTATAAATATTACAACCTCAGAAAAAGAAAACAAAAAAGGGTATCAAATGTCAAATCTTTTGGTCATGTGAACTAGTAAAAAATGTGCGGCTATCTGCCTTCTTCCTCTCTTGTTTAGTTCTCTCGGTTTACTTTATTGTAACTATGAGGTATTTTTGTGTGTCTGCTCATATACTTATTTTTTAAACTTCTGCATCCTACTTGGCTCATATCATTAACTGTACATCAACTATGTGCAGATGATGGCCAAGATGTTGAAGGCTTGCCAACCGAAGGGGTTGAGATTACATGTTTCCATCTGGTATACCATTCCTTTCAGCATTTTGCCTATGCCTTCTACCGTATTCTGAATGATACTATGATATCATATTTTTATATACTAATCATGACACTAGTTATCAATGTGTGTTTGAACCAAGCTTGTATTAAGTGCTCCATTGTAGTTTTAAAGTTTACCGCTACACTCTGATTGGAATACTTGTAGTGTGAATTCTGTGAACATTATATTTTTTGAGGTGTGTGCCTTTTTCATTATATATTTTCAGGATGGATCACACTATATGGTCTACACGCCTTCAGATCCACTTCTTTTTGTTGCTGCTAAGGTAAGTTTATTGTTTGGGTTGCTTATAATAAAAGTTTTTCAAGATGCAAGGCGTTTTCAGGTGTTACTTATCATAGAAAGAACACATAGAATCGTAAGGAACTAAATCTTGTTAAATCAGAGTGATAAGTTTCCCTTTCAACTTTATCTATGCAGGATCAAAATGGGCAGCTTCGAATCGCTGATGATGTAAGTGAACCTCAATTGTGTACTTTTCTCCTATGTAACTTGTTTGAGGCCCAATCCAGTTGCACCACTAAACTTTAACAATCTGTGAATTCAGCCAAAAACAAAGGAGACTTTAGAATTAATCCAAGTTGATATCAATAGGCCTTGGTGAATTCATAACAGTGATGTTTAGTAGGCAGTATAGAGTGAAGGGAAACAGTAGTTTGTTCTTATTTGTGTCTCTGATTTTAGAAGCGAGAATTACTTCTTCTCCTAACAATAAAAAATGTTATGTGATGGTCAAGATGAAGTACTAAGCTCATCATTATATATGCCAATGGGTAATTATAACAGGAGCTCTTAGACGACCTAGCTGTGATCAGCGCCATAGACGAGGAAACCGAATTCAATGCCTTGGTGGTACGTAGGGAATATAGTAAAGAAGCTTATAAAAATTGGATGTATTTGTCAAAGTAATGTTGAATGTGTGGTAACTGATGTTTTGTGTCTGCAGGAGGAAGAGGCGGCTCTTTTGGAATCGCTTCTTGGAGAAAGAATTTAGAGTTTCATAGGAACTACTTAGCCTTGTTTTGATGTTCCATAGTTGTAATATAATTTCTCTTATCTTTTTTCTTTAATTTTATAAAACTCATTTTCCCTTTGCAAAGTTCCTGTTTAATGGAAATTGATTATTGGGTTCGATCTTATGTATAATCCATTTTCAAAATTTGACATCCCCAAATATTTTTACTAATGTTATGAGGACCGTTGAAACTTTATCCTCTAAAGAATATCTGCCAAAAAAAATGGTCATACAAACTAATTTTAGTTTCCTTCTGCTGCTTTCAATAACTTCAGAGTCTGAGCTCGAAGGCCACTCATGGTCATGGCGCTAATCGTCCAACCAATCGTTGTTCCTGGTAATTCTCTTCTTTCTTCTTTTCATTGCCTTCTCTGTTGGCCAAATTTATCTTTTTCGTAGTATTCCATTAGATAGTTCTCAAAAGAATGGTGTATTTGTGAATCTGGTCTGCTCATCTTAGTTTCACTTATAACATAAAATTGGGCTTGAAGGTCTTCAATTTATATGAGTTTCATATTTACACAGAGTTTCGACTAGAGGAGTGATTAGCGCCTTCCATTATAGTGGAAACATGTTTTCATTTTTTCTTCTTGATATTGAAAATATCATAAAAATGACATTTTTATTGCTTTAGGAAGTGCTGACTTTTCTGGGACTAGAAGAAGCATATGCAAGAACAATTATCATTGTGTTGGTTTCAATTCGCGGAATACATTGAGTTTAGGGAGAAAACATCTTTTGAAACCCAATGGAGCTTCCATTTTCTGTTGCTCATTTAGTTCAGAGAAGGATCTTCTCTTACCTCCTATCCAGCAGTTAACTGATGCTCGTCTCATATATAGTGTATCTGCAGCATTGGGTCATAACAAGGTGGCTATGATTTGGTTGTTTCTGTCCCTCTCAATTTTCTTTTTGGCACATTCCTATAAGTAACCCTTTTGCTTACAGGAATCACATCCAGAATGCAGTGCAAGAGTTCCTGCCATTGTTAATGCTCTTGAAAAAAATGAGCTCACTCCTAAGGCATGAAACGATTTATTTCTCTCTTTTCTATGTGACAATCGTCTATGTTATGCGCATATAGCTAGGGAAGTTTAGTCCACCGTGATCACTACTTCAAGGCAAATAATAATAGGATGGAGACCGACATATCTCAGCTTGAAATATAATGCTTCTGGGAAGTTAACTTGGAATATTGTAGGATTGATCTTGCACTTGTCTGGAGTTAGTTAGATTAAATCTGTCAATACTTACTGAAAATGACTGAGGATCTATTAATGAATCTCATATGTGAATGAATCTTTCTTGTATACGTCAGTCCCGTGGCTCAGAGATTCTTGAACTCGCAAAGTTTAAGACCGCGACTATAGAAGACATTGCAAATGTTCACGACAAAGCTTATGTCTTCGGCCTAGAAAAGGTTATTTACTTACCTCATGTTATATTATTAGCACTTACTGCACAACATTTTGTTCCATAAGTAATGAATACATTGACACATAATAGCAGTGCAAGTAGGTTTGGAGATGAATGTACAGGTTTATTCTGACCATTACTAAAGCATTCTTAGTTTAGGCAATGGATCAAGCTTCAGATTCAGGACTAATTTTCATTGAAGGTTCAGGACCAACATATGCCACTTCAACGGTAACTGCTCTGTTCTCATAAGTTTACATCTCTGAAGGAACCAATTTTCCTACCTAAATATATTCCCTCTGTGCCAGACGTTCCAAGATTCACTTATCGCAGCAGGGGCCGGAATGGCTTTAGTTGATTCAGTGGTGATGTCTCATCTCACCATGTTAGTCAGCTTTTACTGCTTCAGTTCCATTATACTGAAAACGTTTATAGATTTCTTAGCAACTTCATGATTATAATGTTTCAGATCACAGCATCCAGAAACAGTCCAGATCCTCCCACTGGTTTTGCATTGATAAGACCTCCAGGACACCATGCTGTGCCAAAAGGTCCAATGGGGTTCTGCGTTTTTGGTAATGTAGCAATCGCAGCTCGTCATGCCCAACAAGCACATGGTCTGAAACGCGTCTTCATAATTGACTTTGATGTTCACCATGGAAATGGCACAAACGATGCTTTTGCCGAGGATCCTGATATATTCTTTTTATCAACTCATCAGGTAAGCCTCTTAACATTTTTGCACGACATATCTCTAATTAGTTCATTGACAATCATCCAAAGCTTGTATTTAAATACTCATCGACTCAATAACACATGAATATCAACTAAAGTTTTAGAGTTTTAGATCTCAAAACTCAAGGCAAGTCACTTGTATTTTGGAAAATGCAGGATGGGAGCTATCCTGGAACAGGGAAAACGAGTGACATAGGTAAAGGAAAAGGTGAAGGTACCACTCTGAATTTACCTATACCTGGAGGTTCAGGCAATATTGCAATGAGAACCATTTTTGATGAAATCATTGTACCTTCTGTGCAACGATTCAAGCCAGATCTTATTCTTGTTTCAGCTGGGTGAGTTAGTAAAGAAAGTTTTCGTTTTTCCTTCAGTTATATCATCATATTAACAAGCATTGCTTCATATGCTTTTAAGGTATGATGCTCATGTCCTAGATCCACTAGCAAATCTACAGTTCACAACTGCAACATACTACTCATTAGCTAAAGATATAAAGCAGTTAGCCAGAGAAGTGTGTGGAGGACGTTGTGTGTTTTTCTTGGAAGGAGGATACAACCTTGAATCACTTTCATCATCTGTGACAGACTCATTTCGAGCATTGCTTGGAGAACAAAGCTTGGCATCAGAATTTGATAATCCAGCTTACTTGTATGATGAACCAATGAGAAAAGTGCGAGATGCAATTGAAAAAGCCAAAAGCATTCATAGTTTATGAAGAAAAATGTCCTTGAAAAGTTATGTATTTTACTCTTTTACATTAACCACAATTAAATTATGGGTAAATTTGCACTATAATAAAACTTTTATTTTATTTTTAAAATTTCCTTCCAATATAGTGGTTAAGTGTTATTACATATAAGAATTACTAATATGGTGCATATTTTATTACTAATCACTAATATGGTGTATATTATGTTTCATTTTTGGAACAAAAAGTGAAAAGACATACAAGATTTGTCAGTTTCATTTTATTACGAAACTACCTTTAAAAAAAATTAAAAAAAAACAAAAAAAACAAAAAATTAACAAAAATCCTAACTTATCTTCTTCGTCTTTCCTCTTCTTTTTCCGCCGATTCCTCTTCTTTCTCTCCTCCTCTTCTTCTCCTCTTCTCCTCCTTTTCTCCTCCTCTTCTCCTCCTTTTCTCCTCCTCTTCTCCTCTTCTTCATCCTCTTCTCCTCTTCTCCTCGTCACTCCTCTGCGATTTTCGTCTCTTCCTCCTCTCCTCTCCTCTGCGATTTTCGGCTCTTCGTCCTCTTCTCTCCTCTCCGTCGTGATTTCCGTCGCCGGCAGTGAACTAGGTGAAAAACCTCTTCCTCTTGCTCATTTCTTCAATCCATTTGTGTTGTTTGTTCTAAAAGTCTAAGTAAATAGCATAAAATTATGGATTTTGTGTTTAGAACTGAGATTTAAGAATGGTTGGGGTGAAATCTCTGAAGCTTTTCTAGAATTTTTGAAGTAATTTCAGAGAACTTGTTGAAATTTTTGAATTTTAGATGTTTACTTTGTGGAGTTATTGTTATCGATGGTAGACTTTATGGTGGACTATAACAAGAGTGTGGTAGACTTTGTATAACAAGAGTGTGGTTAACGATTTACTAGACTTGGGATTAAGTGTAGTAGACTTTGTATTTAGTTCAATATACGATTTGGTAGACTTTGAATTCAGTATAATAGACTTTGTATTTAGTTGAGTATAGTGTTTGGTAGACTTAGAATTAAGTGTAGTACACTTTTCTGTAACCCTAAACTTTTAGGTTAGTTTAGCAGACTTTATGGTATACATGGTANCGGTTAACGATTTACTAGACTTGGGATTAAGTATAGTAGACTTTGTATTTAGTTCAATATACGATTTGGTAGACTTTGAATTCAGTATAATAGACTTTGTATTTAGTTGAGTATAGTGTTTGGTAGACTTAGAATTAAGTGTAGTACACTTTTTTGTAACCCTAAACTTTTAGGTTAGTTTAGCAGACTTTATGGTATACATGGTATTTAGTGTAGTAGACTATGTGGTGGACTTAGAATTTAATGTAGTCTAATGTGTGGTAGACTTTGTGATTTGTGTAGTAGACATTATATGTAGTGTAGTAGACTTTATGGTAGTCTATAATAAGAGTGTGGTAGACTTTATAGACTTTATGGTATACTATAACAAGAGTAGTGTAGTAGACTTTATGGTGGACTATAACAAGAGTGTGGACTATAATCTTCTCTTCTTTCATTGTCTTCTAATTCGATTTTGGGCAGGGTCGACATGGCAAAACNAGGATGTAATGTGAAGACGTACACATCACATACATAAGATAACCCAGGTCGTCTGTTTCATGGATGTGAAACTATGAAGAAGGTAAATATGAACTATCTTTGATATCTGATTTTACTAATACTCTGAATTATCTTTTGATCTTTGATTAATTACTAGGATCATCTTTTTAAATGGTGTGAAGATTCTGTACTTGAGGAAGTGGAAGATTTGATTCCAAAAATTGGAGACATTGAACATGTAGTTGAGAAGATAAAAAGTGAGGTTGAAGTTGTGAAGGATGAGATTTATGAAATGCACAATTTCAAGTGATTAAATGTTTATATCAGTCATTTTACCACTAAAATTAGATTTTAAATTTTGTTATCTCAAAGATTTGAAATTATAAATTCGATTTTGTCAAAACTCAATTGTAATATACTCAAAGATGTATGGTTGATACATCTTGGAAGGATTCAGATCTTTTCAGAGGACTAAGTTGATATTGTTTTTCCTATTAGTACAGAGGATTTAGATCATTATACTCCACTGCACGCAAAGTTTGAGACGTTTCTTTGGACTATAATGATCGTGGTGGGGTTTCAACTCATGGAGGTGGAGTTTTTAGTAAATTATGTTGAATTGGTGAAAATGATTGAGAAACCATCTGCATGGGTAGCTTTTTAACCTTACCTGGAAGATTACTCGCCACTTAGGAGTTCTTTCCATCGTTGTTTCTTGGTGTCAGTCTCCCATATCCTTAACTACAAAACCCATTTCCTAATTCGTAGTGTTAGAAGTTTGGCTAGGAATCAGACATTTGTAAACAATGTTTCTCCTCTTTGATCTCTTTCTTTCTCTTAATTGAGTTAATTGACATATCTATATATATCTATATATATATATATATTCATCGAAATTGTGTAAGACATATCACTATAAAAATTATTGAATAAAATTAATTTATGTAGGCAGAATGGTTATCACTTTTTATTTTTATTTTTTTGTCAATATTGGAGCATAACTACTCGGCCTATTAGTCAACTTCCTGCATTCGATCCCGAGACATGTAAGTGTGGCCACTTTCACTACTTTTTATCTCTCCTTATTAAAATAGAAGTACCAGTTTTAAAAATAACTTTTATTTGTAGATATTTACAACAATAGTCGTTGTAAAATATTTGTTAGTCCTCTGATTATTTTCTTTATTAAAATTATTTTTGAATTTTATTTTCTTTAAACATAAATATATGGGATTTAACATAAACATAATTATTACCTTTGATCCTCGCTAGCTAAATTTCGCTAACTGTATATTGAGATTTTAGGGTTGATCGAAATCATTGATGCAATATTTTCTATAAAGTAGATTTTACAATTTTACATGAAGGATGTCGAAATAAAAATTGAGTGTGTTTGTGCTGAAGCTTACAAAGCAAATATTAAGAAAGGAGGAAGTGAACTGATGTTTTATCATAAAGAAAGAAAAAGAAATTCTAGTATTTATAAAGTTAAATTTGATAATAATGTTATAGTGAAGGAGTAGTGATTGTGTTTTAGTTTTAGTTAACTATTTTATTCTATTGTTGTTTACTAATCAATCTTTACTTTTTTATTTCGTTTAAAAAGTTATTTTTAAAATTTTAAATAGCAATTTCTTTGGTTTACTATATGTGATTTATATTTATCAGATAATGATATGTTTTCAATCACTTAACATATAGCATTATACACTTTGTAATAGATATATGTATATATAGGTTTGGATTGCCAATTGTTTTCTTTGCTTTGAAAAGCAAAAATCTTTGTAAGAGAATTAAATTAAACCAATCATATTTTACTTTGTTGTTGACTCTAAAATGAATGGTTTAATTTAAATATCTTATAAATATTTTTTTCTTTTTAAAGCAATAAAAATTCTTACTTTTGAATATTTTGAAAACTTACTTCAAATTTGTTGCTCTTTCGAATATATTTTCCTATAGTTGAGACATTTGTAATCTGTTACAAATATATAATGTTCCTTGAATGTTGAATTTATTATCTAATTTCAAAACTTGAATATGAAAACAAAAATATATATATGAGTTTAGCAAATTATGGAAATATAATTTTTAAAGTAAAAAAAAGTACAAAACATTATTGATTAGAAAAATAAAAATTAGTATACGTTGAAGTGTGGTTGAAATTTAGAGTCACTAGTAAAACTGTTGTAAACAACACATGAAAAAAGAGAAAAATATCATGTTTATGAAAAAAAATAGCAAAAACGATATAGTAAAAGAAGAATGATTGTCCAGAAATTTAAGTATCTGTAAAACAGTGAAAAACACCATTCTAAATTTATGTTATTCATAAACAATTATCTAGAGATACCGTTGCAGTTATTAATAATAACTTGTTAATTTACCGAAACGATACAACCGATTTTGAAACTGAAATCAACAATTGTGTACATTTTGTACAATAATACAAATTTTTTCTTCTTGATAATTTGGAATTTCAATGTAAGTTTTTTTTTAAACATTATTATTTATATATATATATAGTGGTAAAATGTTAATATTTATAATTTTTCCAACTTAAATTTAACTTTTGATTGATTTTTCTCACATATTTGAATTAGAAATTGGATTTTGTCAATTGTAAGAAAAAACTACTCTAATCTAAATTTTGTAAGGCTAATCATTATATACATTATTGATTAAAAATTAATTTATGTAACCAGAATGATTACGTTTTTTAGTTTATACATAAATCAATCACTGAACGGTTCACTGTGAACCTATCAAATGAATCCAAAACATATAACCGTCACACCTAAGGCAGCTTTTAATAACATAAACAAAATTTATCACGAACTTATTCTCTTATCACTATAAATCGAAAATATCTCAACCAAACCGACCAACACCATTAAAATATTACATTTAAGAATATAAAAATATCGTGAGACGAAGTAGAAAGAACTCTACCAATTTACGTTATTATTTCATGCAAATCAAAATAGCTTACAAATTTTGACTCTCAAATTAGTCCAACACGTGCATTATCATCGCCATCCTTCATAGACCACGTGTCCATACCCACGAACCTGCCCAACTAAGCCACGTTGCGTGAAACAACTTCTTATCTTCATACTTATGTCTTAAAAGTTTCTTATATTATTAAAAGGCTTCTTATATGAACATGAGAGATTCATTTTTATGAATCAATCAAAGACTTGGAAAGTAATTAGAATCATTTTTGTTTTGGGTTTTAAGCTAATATTTGAGAGATGGAAGTAGGCAAAAGAATGGAGATGTTAGAGAGGAGGCCATCGATAGAGACAGAACCAATGACATTGCATCTTGAAGAAATCGAAAATGCTCGAGAAGAAGCAATGTGTGTGTTGAAAACCAAAACAACTCAGGAAGCTATGGATATTTTCACTAAGGTATTATTATAAATTTATAGAGATTTCTTTGAAGTTTGATTTTGTTTTGTAAAGTTGATATTATTGGATGATGTGAAAACCAAATGCAGGAGACGCGTGAAGGTTTGAGAGATGATGAGAAAAGAGGAAGATGCATTTATTTGAAGGATGATGATGATGATGATGAAGTAGACGAAGACGAAAGAATTATGTTTATGAGTCCTCGTGGTTGGGACATTGCTACAGCTCCTTTCTAATCTCTTGCTACACTTTTGTTGTAAATATATCTCAATACTTTAAAGGATGTTTTGATGTTTATGAGTACAATTTACAGTTTTTGTTTGTAATTTTGAGCTCATAATCATAAAGGTTTTTACTTTTTACAATAGCATCATTGTAAATATTTGATGCATGCACTCTTTTGTATTGATCTCATGGGCATAAATCAAGTTACTATGCAATACTTATGGGCTTTGTCGTGAAACTGGGCCACATTTATGGGTTTTCATTTTCTGTTACATATCTCATGGGCATATTTATGTTGATTCATAAATAAATAAAAAGTAACAAAATAAAAGGACACTGGTTGTTGGTTCAGTTGAAATCGATTTGAATAAACCCTAACCGAATTAAAGTAGAAGTCTTAGCCGAAACGAATCGCAGTTTGAAAACCGGTTTAGCTTAGATTGAATCATTGAACAAGCGAGCGAGAAGAGCAGTCTTTACGGTATCTGTGTTGCTTGTAATTTGTGTGTATCGATTATTAATTCGAAGATCCTTTTTCTAAATGGTGTTGTTCCTTAAAAAATGAATAGCATTTGTTTATCTCCAGTCTCTCCTCATCGCTTCTTACCTCTTTGCTCTGTATCCTCGAGTCTTTCTCCTTCTGGTACTTACAGAATCGGATTCTCTAATGATTCAGCTGTTGATTGTCGAAATCTTTGTTTCTCAGTCAATACAAGACAAGGTATTTCTCTTCCTATTCTCCGAGATTGCTCCTTTCGAATCCCTTCTGGACAACTGTGGATGATTCTTGGTCCCAATGGCTGTGGAAAATCTACCCTTTTGAAGGTTTTATCTTTTTTCTCTTTATCCTTCTCTTTCTCATTTGTTCTATTCCTTAAGCAGTGAAGTTGCAGAGCACAAACAATTAACTTTCTCATTGCAAGTTTTATTATAGCTTTTGATTGATAGTGGAGCTCTCATTATCCTTGAAGTCATATATAATCTTGTAAAGTTTAGGTCTTTAATCTGCTACATTGGAAGATTGAGTGAGTTCTCAGCCCATCACAGTGTTTGAAGATATATATTTAATCTTTGGATGCTATTTGTATGTCTGACTAAGACTTTTGGAAAGAAAATGTAAAAGTTCAACTGTTTCATCTTCATTATAATTCTTGCAATTCTGCAGATTTTAGCCGGTGTTGTGAATCCAACCAGTGGCACTGTCTTCGTGGATAAGCCAAAGAATTTTGTATTTCAGAATCCGGATCATCAGGTTAACTTTCTTGCTTTTTGCATTAGGCGAATGTATTTGTTCAGTTGTCAGAAAATCATACTTTTTCCAGTTTCGTTTTCCTTATTGTGAAGTGTTCTTTCTAATTTTTTCTTGTTGTTTTATGGTTGAGTTGCTCTATGGTTAAGCCTTATATCATGTAGATAGCCTTAATCCAAACCTTAATGTTGTTCCTAAAGAAACCATGTTCCTGGTTGGTTAATAATGTCAAGAGGAATCATCTTATCAGCATAACCAAACTGCTTTTGTTGCCGTTTCTGAGACAGATCAGCCAGAAACAGTTGGAGTTTCGAGTAAATGCTTTTACTGTGGCATAAATTGAAACATTCTTTTCCATGGCAGGTAGTGATGCCTACAGTAGAAGCTGACGTGGCATTTGGTCTTGGCAAGTATCAAGACATGAATCAAGAAGAAGTTAAGTCTAGGGTGATTAAAGCTTTGGAGGCAGTTGGTATGCGTGATTATATGCAGGTCATGGTTTATTTAAATTGAATAACCATAAGATGCTTATGTGTGCTAGTTCCTTTTACTAAAAATATAGATTCTGTTTTGTTTCCAGAGACCGATTCAAACTCTCAGTGGTGGTCAAAAACAAAGAGTTGCCATTGCTGGTGCTTTAGCTGAAGCTTGCAAAGTACTATTGTTGGATGAGCTCACAACTTTCTTAGATGAGTCTGACCAGGTAAAGAACCATTAACTCTAACAAAATGCTATTGAAACATAAGTATTATTGCAAGACAACATCAGCATATGATTGTGTTGAGCTACTTTGATCTTGTTGTATGGTAAACATTTGATATGAGTAACAACATGGACATATGATAAAGTTATCTAATAATATGATATGAATCTGATAGAAATGTTATGGTTCGTAAGCTTAATCGAGGCATATTGTGTTCTTGGACATGTTTTTCATGTAGTTGGGTGTGATCAAAGCTGTGAAAGATCTGATAAATGCAAAGAAAGGAGGAGCTGTGACGGCATTATGGGTGACACATCGGTTAGAGGAGCTCGAGTATGCAGATGGAGCTGTGTATATGGAGAACGGGAGAGTGGTCAGGTATGGTGATGCAGCCACCATCTTAGATTTCATTAAAGTCAAACAATCGTCTTATATCGATCAAATTGGATCTTAACTTTCTCTGTTACTCTTTCTTACTCAAAAAGTTTAAGCATATAAGGCAATGAAAAGTCAAAGAGATGTGCCCCCTATTTTGACTATACGATTTACTTTGTCAAAGTGAAATACATGTAATTTCAACACAAATATCTACCTGCTAATTTGTACTGTTATCGTTGATCTGTTATAATTAGAATTTAAATCCGATTTCATATGTTCTTTTGGTTAAGAAATCAAAATGTAAATCATAGATATTCGTATAGTTATCCTGGCCACAAAATCAATGAGATCTCATGACTTAATATTCCGTAGATTAGTTGGCTGATACGAAATTCAGTCCTATCCAAACAAATTATCCGAATTAAAAAAAAATACGCCGGATAGATATATTTATTTTTTTACAACAAAATTTTATGTCATTGTCTCATGTTCTCAATGGAGATCAAAATTTTATACCTTATTATAAAAAACAATACCCAAAAATATTATCACATTTGAATTAACTATATAATTTTACTTAACTTGTAAATTTATACCACACAAATCATGTTTATTTACTGTAACCAATAACAATGTGTGCTATGTATATATAGTATGTCATTCCACTTCGTATAATAAATTATTAAATTTATAAATACTTGATAGAAAAGCTATTTGCACTTTCTATAACTTTAAAAAACTAAACATATTTTGAAAATAATAAAAATGATCATCAATGTAAGTTTGGCTACGTCGTTTTGCATCATGTCATAAATTATTAAATTTATAACTACTTAGATAGAAAAACTACTTGCACCTTCTCAAAATTTGAAATCTAAACATATTTAAAAACGATCATCAATGTAGATTCGGCTTCAAACAAATCTAGTTCGAATAACTTTTTGAAATTCAGAATGATCATGTTTTTAAAATCAATATGTAAACTTGCAAATGCATATAAACATGGTGAAGTAGTTCTAAATATATTAACTAGTACAAAGATTTTCACTAAAGATAATATTGATTTAGAAATTTTACCAAATAAAAGATAAATTTGATTTTTTCCTATCAATATTGTTGTACATAAGTTGAAGAAATGAGTTGAAAAACATAAGTAGCTGATTAATATAGTAGAAAAGCTGAGTAAATTTGAGAACAAACTTTTGAACAAGAAGTAAAATGGTGATCTTGTCAAATTTTGGATTTCAGATAAAGATAAATAGTTGTGATGATGTGATATATCCTAGAAGGTGTATAATAGGAGAAAGAAGACTTTCAATCAACCAAATGCAGCTGATGGTTCAGTAGCACAACCTGAACCGTTGAGTTGATCAAGGATTCACAATAGATAACTCAAAATTGTTAAGTTAATTTCTTTTAGGAATATTTCTATTTTTATTAATTAGTTAGTTTTCCAGGTCTGACTATTATAAAAGCAGAGGTAAGGTAGTTTTAGAGAATTATCAGGCAATTGTGTTTTGTTATTCATAATTTATTGGCTCTTAAGAATATAAAAAGAGTTTTTTTAGTTTAATCTGGTTTTCTGTTATCAATCAGTGCAGTGAGCCGACTTCATTGTTTGTAATGACTCAACCTGGATATATGCTTTCTTCTACTGATATTGAAGCACGTTTTGGTGTTTAAAATGCACGTTTGGGTCAGATTGAAAAATGTTTGAGTAAGGTTGAAGCAGATTTGCAAGATTTGAAGCAGGTGACGGAGGAACATCATAATTTGTTGAGCGATCGCGTCGATATCCAAGCAAATTAGTTGGTTGATCCGGAACTCACAGCCCTATCCAAACAAACTATCCGCATTATAAAGAAAATAAAATAAAACATGCAGATAGATATATTAATTTTTCTACAACAAAATTCTATGTCTTTGTCTCATGTTCTCAATGGAGATCAAAATCTTATATCTCATTATAAAAAACAATACCCAAAAATATTATGACATCTGAATTAAACTATATAATTTTAGTTAATCTGTAAAGTTGTACCACACAAATTATGTTTATTTACTGTAACCAATAGTAATATGTGCCATATAGTTCAACGTTCTCCATCAACTTAACGTTACTAAACAAGTCCTTCTGTTTTGTATAATAAATTATTAAATATACACATACTTGGTTTAATATAAGTCAATTATTTTGATGCTTGTAAGTTTTGGATAGCATTTGAATGTTTTTTTCTTCTGCTATTTGGAGTTTAATCGATTGAAATATTGTTAAGTTATATCATTTGAGTGTTTGTCTTCTTAATGAAATGAAATCATTATTATTATATTTGTTTAGTGTTGTGCACCATCAAGTATTAAAAACATCTTCATATAATAAATTATTAAATTTACAACTACTTGATTGTAAACTACTTGCACCTTAGAAAATATTAAAAATGAAAGTTAAATGAAACAAAACTAAATCTATTCCGAAAAATAATAAAAATGATCATTAATGTATGTATGGCTGCAAAAAAATCTAGCTCCTATAACTTTTTAAAATTCAAAACGATTATATTTTTAAAATCAATACGTAAACCTTGCAAGATGCATATAAAGACAGTGAAATAGTTATAAATATATGATGTATGCATGTTTGAGTTCAAAACTAGTACAAAGATTCTGTCTAATAGATAATATTGACTTAGAAATTTTATCAACATAAGATAGTATTGACTTTTTCCCATTAAAACAAATTTGTTTCAGATAAAAATCGATTCATGATGTTGGTTTTTAGAGTTAATTGTTGGTCGGTTGTTTAGTAAATTTTCAGTCTTTGTGTTAAAAACATATTTATGGTATAATATCATAACACTTTTACCAAAAAAAACATTGAATCATTTATTTTTTCTATGACTCCTATCACTTTGGATTTGAGAATAGAGCAATTAAATTTTTTTTATCTACAAACACATATATAGAGAACATATATTGACTACTTGGTATATGTACATAGAAAAAACCAGTGAAAAGAAATAATTTTGTTGGGAAAAAGAGTTATTGTTAAATGAGTATAATAACTATATTATATATAAAAAAAGAGGATATCTTGTAGAAAGATGAAAAGTGACTTATCATCTATAACCCTAGAGAAGAGAACCAAGACCAACCCTCTCTTTTTTATTCCTTTTATTCTTTGTATTAACTTTCATCCCTTTTATCATTTCACCTTAGACTAATCTAACTTATTCCTCTTTCTTCAACAATTCATCAGTTTTGATATAGGTGAAGATAGAGATAGCATCCATGGAAATGTCCAGAGGAAACAACAACAGTTTTGACAATAAGAAAACTAGTTGCCAAAGAGGTCACTGGAGACCTATTGAAGATGATAATCTCCGACAACTTGTAGAACAGTTTGGTCCTAAAAACTGGAATTTCATTGCTACACATCTCTGTGGAAGATCAGGTTTAGTATCTTCCATCATATCTTATATTAGATCTATACATATATATGTATGTCTTATATGAATAGTTAAGTGATATGTATGGATTATATATAGGGAAAAGTTGTAGATTGAGATGGTACAACCAACTTGATCCAAACATCACCAAGAAACCTTTCACTGAAGAAGAAGAAGAGAGATTGCTTAAAGCTCATCGAATCCAAGGGAATCGATGGGCTTCTATAGCTAGACTTTTCCCTGGAAGGACCGATAACGCAGTCAAGAACCATTTTCATGTTATCATGGCTAGACGCAAACGTGAAAGCTTCTCTTCTACAGACACCTCTACGATCAATCAAAGTTGGCATAATATTTTGAGCCTTAATTCTAGTCTTACAAGAGTTAATAGATCTCAATTTGGGCTATGGAGGTATCAAAAGGATAAAAGTCGTGGTCTTTGGCCTTACACTTTTGTATCAACGCCTAGAAATGATCAACTTGCTGCATCTTCGTCTAATGTACGCCATGAAATTTATGTTGAGAGAAAGTCGAAAGAGTTGATGGATCATGAAAAGAGTTCAGGTGAAGATAAACATTCTATGGAAGATGATGGTGAGAAGCACAATGTTACTTTCATTGATTTTCTTGGTGTTGGATTAGCTTCTTAGGTTATATATAACATCACAACTCAGGTGTTTTAAAGGTGTCTATCATTAGGGTTAGGTATCGTTTTCAGACTTTTGCTTCCTTAAACACACATTTGAATCTTCTATAAACTACAACTCTCATTTTCCATCTATTTAAATCTATATATATAGAGATATATGATTAAATGTGGGTGTCTTTATATAAGTTGTGTATCACATGCACTTAACGTTGGTGAGTACACACATACATATATACGTATATGTGTTTGTGTCTTTATTGTTGGTATATTGCATGGTTTGCTGTTTTATACAAAATCGTGTAACATATATATAGAGAGATCGTAATAAACAAAGATATGAAAACGTTATCTAAGTGTGTATATCTACACATATATTTATTTTTGTGTACTATTTATATCAAAGTGGGAGCTTGTATGAGAAAGCATAATATAGAAATGGTATATATAGTGCGTTAGTTACTTAGTTATATTAGACCGTCGTTAGACAGGTACAGGCATTGTGTTGGACAACGAGAATTATTGCCGACGTACTTGAACCAATTTTTATTTTAAAGGCTTTTAAACTATATTTTTTTATTAATTATTTTGCTGAGACCATCTAGGTTTTACGACTGTCCAACTATACATATATGCAATTTGCATAACATTTTAAAGCTATGCAAGTTATTTGTATTTTATAGTATCTGATCGAGTGAGACATATACTTGGCAATCTATTGATCGACCTCGATTCGACCATGCATATATAGAATTCTTCAGATGGGATGCGCTTTCAGGACATCTTGATTTATTGAATCTATTGCCTATGAAGTAAATAATCGTTTATAAGTTGGTAAGTTCGAGTTTAGCCTAAAAATCACCTTAATAGGTTGTTAAACAAGTGCATAAAATTCTAGTTAAGTCATAGTCAGATTACCCCAACTCAGACTTCTCAAAGACCAGTTTCGTTTATACTGAAATTTTTGGTAATGAATGAAAAACTTTTCTTGTTAACCTAGATTTGATAAAGTTCGATTCATAGCATAAACCTAACTCATCTCTAAAATTTTCTATTCACATATAGTAGAGTGAAACCGAACTTTAGATACCTAAGTCGTTAATTAACTAGGATATGTAACCACCAGATTGATAATATTGCTCGACTTCAGGCAATTTTTTTTTTTGGTTTTAATGTTAAAAATGTTAGCATCTTCAATCATGGGGTTCTTAATTGGAGGTTTTTAATTATAAAATATTAATATTTTTATAAAAGTTTAGTTTTTTCTTTTAAAAAAAAAAAGAATAAATGTCTTCAATCATATTAGGACAATTGTTTCAAAGGGATTCTCATTTGACAAAAATAAGAAACTTAAGGTTTTTATTTTAGAACCCCTTCTCTCCTCTCTCCTAAATTTCAACATTTTTTCTATTTTTTTAATCATAAAAACCCCTAAAAAACTTAGTATTGGAGCTATTCTTAGGCATCTTTCTTAAATCACAAATATTTTTGGGACAGATGTGATTTTAAAGTTGTGCAGAAAGTTTATGATAAGGTTGCAGTATTCTAAAATGATTATCTATTTGTCAGGACAAAAAGATATAACAGTATTCAGTTAAATTATCTTAAAATTTACAAAATGATTATCCAATTTTGATAACAAATAGATTTGACTCTTTCTCAAAACGACTGCAGATGACTTGAAATTTATAATAACTCTTTACGTTATGTAATACGACAAGTTTATTGACCAACGTCGACGACGCTTTCACGCATCTAAACGCAATGATTTATTTGTAGTGGGTGAAATACAAACGGTGTTGAACACAAATGAAATTACAGTAATAACACTTAATCAAAAATATTTTATGTAATGATTTAATATTGTATATTTCGTTACAACAATGTGTGTATATAAAGAATCAAAATTCACAACATGAAAGAGAAAAAAAGAATGTGAAAAGTAAAATCCATGATGACATTGTGCTAAGTGACCATGAATCTTCAGCCAAAAAAGTTGCTCAAACTCATGGCCTCTTCTATCATCACATCACAACACCATTTTACTTCTCAGAACCTTATAAAAACTCACCTATAAGCACACTGAGATATGGAACTGTTATTCTGCAACAACTGTGGACATGGCTGAGGAAAAATGTCACTAGCATAACCAGAAATATCTTTGCATTTCCATTTCTCTGCCTTAGGTTGTAATCCCAAAAGTGTAACATTCCTCAAACATATATCTTCAAACGAAGTGCCTTCAACACCAAGCAACATTGGAGCCTTTCTTGAATTCAAACTCACAAGGTTGCTAAGATAAATCCCTTTGACTCTCGGAATAGCTTTAGGATCCCATTTATCGTCCGGATGATCGTTAGAGCCGCTGCTGAATCTGATTGGAACTTTTACTTTCTCTAACAACACATTGTTAATGGTAATATTTGAAATGTATCCACCTCTCCCTTTATCAGTTTTTATCCGTATTCCAGCTGCAGAATTCCAAACGTGAATATCTTCGATGGTTATGTTGAAAATCCCACCAGACATCTCACTGCCTATTCCAATTCCAGAACAAGTAGTTGTAGTACCAGAGATTCTTCTGATTACAACGTTTGAGCTTGGCCGTGCCACAGCCATTCCATAGTGGTCCCATCCGCTCTTTACAGCTACAAGGTCATCGCCACTCTCGATGTAACAGTCCTCAATGCAGACATTAGTGCTTGAGTCTGCATATATTATTCAGAAAAAAATACGTATAAACAGGAGTTTTAGAGCAAACGCAGTATTAAACAAACAATCTCAGAGACCAGGATTAGAGCAGTTACCTGGATCTATACCATCGGTGTTAGGGGCATTCATCGGAGCAAGGACGGTCATGTTTCTAATAACAACATTGCTGCAAAACAAAAGTCACAGAGGTTATCAAACCATACTAACTTGTGACCGACAATAAACACATTTAAAGTAGTTGGAAGTAGCTAATAACCTGCAATAAACAGGATGAATTGTCCAAAAAGGAGAATTCAGCAAAGTGAGGTTAGAGATGAGGATATTATGAGAGTTCTTGATTTCAATAAGATGGCCTCTCGTATGCACCAATGTTCTGTTCCACCATAAATTCCACCACATTTCCCCCTGTCCATCAATTGTCCCATTTTCTCCTGCAATGATTTTTAACTATATGTGTTTAATTTAGAATGAATACACTAAACCAAAGAGGAAAACAGACCAAAAGTTCTAGAGACTTCCAACTATCCTACACCATAAACCCCAAAAACAATGAGACACAAAATGTCTGAAATCATCTTTATTCTCAAACTCTCTCTCTGTTTCCACTTGGCTTCCTGCTGGTATCCATTCTCTGAAGCTTATCAGACTCCCAACAGTTTAAAACCACTAAGCAAACACCACATACTTGGATACTGAAGTGTATTCTGGAATTCTAATTCATGTCAAGGAATGAGAAACATTCATAGTTTAATCTCAGCAGATGTTTTTGCCAAAGCAACAAAAGCAGGCCAAATTGCTTAATAAAACCCAACAACCTATAGAAGCTCCAGCAGCTAATGATGAACAAATATAAATGACAGTATTGGGATGGAATAAAAGAGTAAAGTACCTGTAATGACAACATTAGTGAGATTGTCTCCATGAATGAGGCTAATGTGTCTACCACCAGGTCTCTCTCTCCCTCTTCCATAAGAAGGCAATGGCTCTACTATTGGCCAATCCTCTAGGTCCTATCAAACCATAATCCAAAGCAAAGATATAAATATTTTAAGGTATAATTAAAAAAGAAAGTAATACATTAGTACAGATGACTTTTGAGTTATATGACACATGAATATGAGCTAAAGCACTAGTAGACAAACTCAAATCAAAATCAAAAACAAAAAAAAACCTGGTATTATGGCAAATGACAGCAAACTGAAGAATAATTAAATATAAATTAGGACACAACACAAGTAATATGATAACTCCTAATTATGAACATCAACGTGCTTCAGACAAAAGTTGTCTATAGATCTAACTTATTTTCGAATCAAAAATACACAAAAATGGATTCTTTCACTTGTACCAAGACTTTCTTTCATTTACAGCTACCATAGACATCAAAAGCACATTCATTTATTAGATTCAAACCATTCATTACTCTAGTTACTCCTTTTACAATCACAACTTCCACTAAAAGAAAGACTTCCCCACTCAGATATAATGGTAGGCCCTTCTTCACTACTGACCGTGATTAGCGTAATCGATACTGTTCGTTTACCAATAAACTTGCAATCAAAACCCCAATTTTGGATTCTCACAGAACAACCATCAAATGCACAACAAACATTAACCAATTCTCTTAAAACTATTCAAACTATATAGGGAAGTGTTGTAGTAGAATATAAAATTGGAGTTTACCTTGGATCCCAAAATCACAGCACTGTGTTCGAGAAAAAGCGTGAAATTGCTGGTGAGATTGAAGCTTCCAGAGAGCCACGTGCCCTTTGGGACATTAAGCTGGGCTCCACCATTAGCCGCAAAACCTTCAAGGTGTCTTACGGCACGGCGAAAAGCCGCCGTGTTTAACGTTTTGCCGTCTCCAACACCGCCAAAATCAGTAATCGACATAACGATCCGATTGGGAAACGGGTCGTGGATGAAGAACCCGGAACAGGTAACCGGGTCATGTTGAAGGGTAGGGATCCAGAAAGGGAGAAAAGAATTGGAAGAGATTTGGAGAGAGAGAATCGCTAAAGCGGTGAAAATAAGGAGAAGAAACGCCCATGAAGGTCTTGTAATGGTGTTAAAAACTGTGGGTTTATTCTCCGATTCCATTGTTTTGGAACAGAACAAAGAAATTACATCACTTTTTTGAGAAAAAAACGACGAAACCACTCAATAGCCATATGTATGAAGAAAACAGATAATTACGAAGAGAAGATTACAAAAAAATGGAAAATTTATTGATGGGTTTGAGAGAAGAAAGAAAGAAAGAAAGTTTTGCATGTGTGCGTAATGATTAGCTTCGTGATGATAACTAAAGCTAGAAGATAGATTGATATCCGATTGATACCTTACCTATAAAATTCGACACTCTTTTTTTATATTTATTTTGTAAATTAGGAAAAGATTTTAGAAAAGGAAATGAAATACAGACAGGAAAGGATATCTGTTGGGATGATGCATGTGAAGAGCCAAAAGTGGAAGAAGCAAAGTAAAATTTTGTCCGAAAATTTTATATATTTAATATTTATATAAAAAAAGATCACGATTACGATTTGGCATTTACATTAACTCAGACTTCCAAGTCTTTTTCCATGGGTCTTTTAATAGAGTGTCGTGACCGTTCATTGTTATTTTATGACCAAACTATGTTTTATGTCTGTATTTAAATGTCCGTATGTAATTTTTGGGTTTTAACTTTTGACACACATACAAAATTAAAATTACTTTCTATTGAATTAAAAACTTATAGGAAAGTTTATTTTTTGGAGTATGATCTGCCAAACGGTTAGATTCTCTAAACACGTAAACAATACGTATTGTCCAATTTTTCATTAAAAAGTTATAGCACAATCATGTTAAAAAGGAAAGGGATGAAAATCACCTATCACTCTTTTTAAAAAACTTACAACCAACTCCAGATCAACTTCGAACTCCAACTGCTTAATCCCCAATTTTTCAGGCTATATACAAATCATAATACACACCTCATAATTTTGCAAGAGGTGCAAAACAATACCCAATATATAACGAGAAGCCTTGACACCAATTACCATTACTATTACGAATTACACCCTCAACAGAAAATAGCTTTGGATTTTCACAAGAAGCTCCATTTGTGTTCACCTTAAAACAATTAGGGGAAATTTAAAAATTATGTATTAAATGTTGGTTTCAACTTCGAACCCAAATAAATGAAATTCTAAGGGTTCAATTTCATGGGACAGCTTCAGATTTTCAAAGAAGAAAATAAATGATTAAGAAGTGGGCCGAGATGAATTATCATACGGCCTTACAATGTCCAATCTTTGGAATAAATGGGCTAGTTTTTATCCAGCCCATAAAATACAAGAAGCCCAATAAAAGTGAAATGGGCCAATTCGGAATAACTTAACGGTTATGATGATGGTATCACCATCACCATTCACTACCATCATGGTTAACATAACGAACATCATTCCGATAATGAAATCGTGCGTCTTTGACTTTGACTAGCAAAAAGCTTTGAAATGCTCCACGTCATCAATATTTTGTCGTTTTCTCAGTCTTACCTGCTTTTTAATATTTCACTGTACAAAGCTCATCAACTGAGTTAAAAATCCCTTTTTTTTTCTTATTTACTTGTCTTCTTATTCTTTATTGGACACCATTATTCAATTCGTCTTCCTCTGATAATTTGTTTCTCCTCTCTGTTTCCACCCTTTTTAAGCATTTTCGAGGATATACCAATCTCTCTTTTCTCTCTCTCTCTTTCGTTTTCACAAACTGGGTTTGTCTCTCTTCTCTGAAAAAGGAGTCAACGGTCAGCGATCTCGGCTGTTTCAATCGGAAATCTAGCTGAGTTTTGGGTTTTGATTTTCCTCGATAATCGATTTGGGTTTTTTCTTTGCAAAATTAAGTCAACGGGTGAATACGCGTCGAGGGATTATCTCTTAATTTGATACTAATTGCTTCATTTGGGGGTTTCCTTGTAGGGTAGTTGCTTAATCGAAGATTCGAGATCTCTTTTGTGTTTTCGGGGTTCAAAACCATGTTGGATCTTTCTCTAATAATTATTCGTTGAAGGAAATTTCTAGGGTTTGTTTTGTAATCTGGGGTTTGGGAATAAAATGGAACGAGGATTGATTCCTGGCTTCTTTTGGTTGATTCTGGTTTTTGGTTTGGTTCTGAGAGTAGCGGGCAACGCCGAAGGTTTGTATCTTGTCTCCTTAGCTTATGATTACTTTAATGTAATTAGTCTTCCATTACTGAATCCTTACTTTGACTTGTTCTCGCCTAAAGAAGATACTTTAAACGTATTTGTTGCTGTTTTACTTTGTTGACTTGAGTTTTTGTGTGTAACGTATTTGTTTATCTGTTCGACTAATTCAGTTATCTTCCTAAACCTTGATAATTGCTAGTTTTGACACCAATTTGATTCCTTTTTGGTTAATTGTATAGGTGATGCCCTGAGTGCACTGAAAAACAGTTTAGCTGATCCTAACAAGGTGCTTCAAAGTTGGGATGCTACTCTTGTTACTCCATGTACATGGTTTCATGTTACTTGCAATAGTGAAAATAGTGTTACACGTGTGTAAGTTTCTCTCTGTCTCTAGCCAAGATGGTTTGGCTTTCCGTCATTTACTGAGAATTTCCTGGTCGTCATGTTTGTCCAGTGACCTGGGAAATGCAAATCTCTCTGGACAGCTCGTAATGCAACTTGGTCAGCTCCCAAACTTACAGTACTTGTAAGTTATCTCTTCTTTAGTCATATCATTTGTCATAAAAATTACACACCAAGTACAGTATATCACTGACAATAATTCCATAGTAAGTACCTTTAATTGATAAACTATCATGTTAAACGTGTGATTTGTTCAACTTTATTTTCTGTCTATGCTTGCAAATAGCATGTTATATCTTTTCAGACTTGGTTATAGTTGAAGTAATAGGTAAAATATCATGTTATTTCATACTCATAGATATCATTCACATAACTACAGCTAAAGCTATGATAAGTACACGATGTGCTGTTTATATTAGCTAACGCAAACACAAGTACATTGTGGGAAACAAAAACAACTAATGCATAAACTCAGTTAACCTTTTTACATTTCAAATATAGATACTGTTAGTTAAACCGCTAAATTGTTAGTCAACCTGATTCATTTATATAAAGTATGTAACGCATACTCTGACAGTAATTAGTAAAGACTTGAGTCTGCATATTTTGGGTAGAATATTATTTTGTTCATCATTTTCATTATGGACTAAAGAGATCTTATACAAGTTTAGTCCATGGTGCTCCTGTTGTTTCTTCATCTGAACCTATGTGGGATTAAAAAACTGTGACAGTGGTTCAGATACCTGCATTTTTTTGCATTATCATAGGTCATTGGTGAAGCAGTCACATATCTTGCAGGAACTAATATTAAAGAACGTGTAATGACAGGGAACTTTATAGCAATAACATTACTGGGCCAATCCCGGACCAGCTTGGAAATTTGACGGAATTGGTGAGCTTGGATCTTTACTTGAACAGTTTAAGCGGCCCTATCCCATCAACTCTCGGCCGACTCAAGAAACTCCGATTCTTGTATGCACTCATTAATATCAACGCCCTTCTTATCTGTTAGATGAATTTAAAACTGCCCCTATTTTTCAAATGTCTCTAAAAGTTTTTATTTTATTTTCTATTCTACTTTCGTGTGTAGTATAAAGTATAACTCATTACTGGTTCATGTGCGTCCTCTTATTTTTGACATGGTCTTTTGCTATTGATGGTTAGGCGTCTTAACAACAATAGCTTATCTGGAGAAATTCCAAGGTCTTTGACTGCTGTATCGACCCTGCAAGTTCTGTGAGTGTTACTTCTATCTCTCAAATTCCTTTGTCTTCATGTGTCTAATTATTGTTTGGCCAATCTTGGCATTAAGTCAGAACGTGATATCATCTTGAAATGCAGGGATCTCTCAAACAATGGTCTTACTGGAGATATTCCTACTAATGGATCCTTTTCACTTTTCACACCTATCAGGTTTGCTTCTGGCTCCTAATTAAATCTTTGCGGACTGGTCAGAATGATTTATTGAATACTTGAAAGTTATCTGCAGTTTTGCCAACACGAAATTAAATCCCCTTCCTGCAACTCCACCGCCTCCTATCTCTCCTACACCGCCATCACCTGCAGGTTTGTCATGTTGTATATGTCTTTGTATTTGAAATGATAGTCAACTTATAAAGAAAATATTTATAAGCATTATGCTTGTATTAAGAAAGAAATTTTGTTCATATTATACTTGCAGGAAGTAATAGAATTACTGGAGCAATTGCGGGAGGAGTTGCTGCAGGTGCTGCACTTCTATTTGCTGTTCCAGCCATTGCACTTGCTTGGTGGCGAAGGAAAAAACCACAAGACCACTTCTTTGATGTACCAGGTTAGTTAATCTTAGTTTGCCTGTTTTTTCTTTGACACTTGATGGTCTGATTTACTTTATTACCATCTATTTGCAGCTGAAGAGGACCCAGAGGTTCATTTAGGACAACTCAAGAGGTTTTCATTGCGTGAACTACAAGTTGCATCAGATAATTTTAGCAACAAAAACATATTGGGTAGAGGTGGTTTTGGTAAAGTTTATAAAGGACGGTTAGCTGATGGTACTTTAGTGGCGGTTAAAAGGCTAAAAGAGGAGCGTACCCAAGGTGGAGAACTGCAGTTCCAGACTGAGGTTGAGATGATCAGTATGGCAGTTCATAGAAATTTGCTACGGCTTCGTGGATTTTGCATGACTCCAACTGAAAGATTGCTTGTTTATCCCTATATGGCTAATGGGAGTGTTGCGTCCTGTTTAAGAGGTATCTCATCTTGTGCTTTTTTTCTTTGCCTCCCAATAACCGCAACATATCCTTCCAATAGATACCTTTCTACCTACCCACCCTTAAAATACTCTCTGTATTCTTAGTTGGGCTTACCAAAATTATATGCCTTCCAGTTGAACATTAAACAACTAATAACTATTATGAAAGAATGATATTTTGATGGTAATACGATCTTTTTATCCAGACTAAAAAATATTTCATAGGAAGAGAGATCTGCTGGAAGGTAGTAGATATAGCTCTGCTAAGTGGACTGACAAGAAAAATTGATTTTCATGTAGTATTGAGTCTGTAATAATCTTATATATTGTCTTTCTACTTAGAACGTCCGGAGTCCCAGCCACCACTTGATTGGCCAAAGAGACAGCGTATTGCATTGGGATCAGCAAGGGGGCTTGCATATTTACATGATCATTGTGACCCCAAGATCATTCATCGAGATGTGAAAGCTGCAAATATATTGTTGGACGAAGAGTTTGAAGCTGTAGTCGGGGACTTTGGTCTCGCAAAACTCATGGATTACAAGGACACACATGTGACAACTGCAGTGCGTGGTACAATTGGTCATATTGCCCCTGAGTACCTTTCTACGGGAAAATCATCAGAGAAAACTGATGTCTTTGGATATGGAGTCATGCTTCTTGAGCTAATCACTGGACAAAGAGCTTTTGATCTTGCTCGCCTGGCGAATGACGATGATGTCATGTTACTAGACTGGGTATATATATATATATATGTGTTTCCCACTTGTATAGTTCATGATCTCTGTTGCTTCTATATGTTAATTATGGTGCTACTACTATTCAACAGGTGAAAGGGTTGCTAAAAGAGAAAAAACTGGAAGCGCTAGTAGATGTCGATCTTCAAGGTAATTACATAGACGAAGAAGTGGAGCAGCTAATCCAAGTGGCTCTGCTCTGCACTCAGAGTTCACCAATGGAAAGACCCAAAATGTCTGAAGTTGTAAGAATGCTTGAAGGAGATGGTTTAGCTGAGAGATGGGAAGAGTGGCAAAAAGAGGAGATGTTCCGACAAGACTTCAACTACCCAGCTCATCATCCAGCCGTCTCTGGCTGGATCATTGGTGATTCAACTTCCCAGATCGAAAATGAATACCCCTCGGGTCCAAGATAAATTCGAAACACAGATGCATTCTCTTGTCTTTTTTCTTCTTCTGTATTTATTGAGGGTTTTAGTTTCTGCTGCCTCATATTATTGGTTCTTAAGTGAATACATGAGGATCAGATTGGGTTTGTAAGTTTTATTATATGAAAAGGGATTTGAATGTTGTTGCAAAGGTAAATCCTAAACATGCCTTAAAGTTACTTAACGATTGTTGCGACTTGATTCACATTGTGTATCTCATCAGAGGTTCTTCCACTCCCTGCTTCAGGTCTCTTCTTCCGTTTATTCATTATTCAACATACCATACCCTTATATCATATTCGACACGTTTTAAGGTGGATTCTATGTGTTTGGTTAACCATTGGATCAACAAGATCTGATGTTTTGTCTCTAAGGTCAAACCCGTTTTGACGCTACTGTTTTGCTAGTGTTGTTTAGTGTTCTTAGCCGGATCATCACCAGACATCAGATTGAGAAGTGCTCACTGAGCTGCTATGTGTTATTTTGTGGCTTGTGTATAAGCACAAAACAAACCATTTTACTATTTTCAAACTTTATGAGACAAAACCTCATAATCGATAAGTAAATACAAGATCACCATGTATTATGTTTTATGGTTATCTGAAAGTGAAAAGCACAAACAATTAAGTAAACAAACTCACACATAATGGTACACAAATTTTTACATGGGCTAGGAGATTCATGATACATATGATAGAGTAGATATATATAACTTTAAAAAGGTGTGAGCCTGAATACAAGAATCATAGCTATAGATGGCCTAAGCTAGTTAAGACGCCGACAGTTTTGACGGATCTCACCTTGAGAGCTAACTTTAACATCAAGATTGCTCATCTTACGCATGGCCATTTGGAAATCGAAGAAAAACTTAGCTTGATTAAAGGCATAGCCATTAACAAGATTTTTGGTCCTAGGAGTGTCGAATAAGGTTTGGTCTGAAAAGAGAACTCCTGATTTCCTCTGAAGAGCATTGAAATAGTCATTGTCGAATCGGTTACGACTTCCATCAAAGGGTTGCTCTGCATTATCACCTGCACTGCAAGTTTTGGAGAGAGTAGTTGCAAAGTTGGAGTCTATTGAAGAATCTGGCATGGTAAGCCTAGCCTTGAAGGAAGCACATTGTGCAACTCCTAATGTATGTGCTCCTATATAGTCCACAAAGTTAAAACCGAATCATTCTTAAGGCATTATATCACAGAAACTTCATTGAAAATGTATTACAGACTCACCAGAGAGAGCAACAACATCTTGTGGAGTGAAGCCACGTTGGCCAAAAGTTTGAATGAGTTGAGAAGCATTGAGAAAAGGTGAAGGAAGATTTCTTGTATCTTCTATTTTCGATCTTTTACCATCAAATCTTCCTTTTGGTATATCATAATATGGACCACCAGCCTAATAAACAAACCAAGTTCTATTAAGTACACATATATACTTTTTTTTTTTTTTGATATTCAGGAGGTTCGGTCCTGAGCCCTGAGCCTTTGGTCTGGGCCTGGACGTACATCCCCGGGACCGGAAGAGTCCAATGTGAATACCCCTAACCAAGACTCGCATTCGGGTGGCACGTAGACTTACCTCTACCCTTGACCGCCAGAGTACTAGTCTTGGTTAAGTACACATATACTTCATCACAAACAAGTTCAAGATCTTAATCAGCTTACCCAAAACACAGCTTCTCTAGCAGCCATGGCAACAATATCTGCACAAGATACAACTCCTGGACATCTATCCTCCAATTTTTCTTTTGCATCATCTATAATCTCATAGCCACGTAGACTTAAATTTGCAGGTGAATCTTTTTCTGCAGTGTTATCTTTTGTTGAATCTAGCAGAACCGATCCATCACATCCCTTAATCAATACATAAGACAAAAACACACTTAATGGTTAACTAACTGAAGACTTTTCTACGTAAAAGACACACATATATAATCAGAAAAATAGTAAGTACCTCAATGAAACAGTCATGGAACAACATACGAATAAGACCTGCAGCTAAAGTAGGATCAGCTCTAAGAGCATTGTTAACACTGTTCTTCACAATCTGATCAGCGAAAGGACAACTCATCATGTAGTAATTCATACTTAATCCTCTCACATATAAAGGAACCCCAACAAATGCATGCATCAACACAATCACACTCACTAGATTTGCCTTAACCATCATATTATTCTCTATCTTATATCTTATAAACGTTCTAATCAGTTTGATTAAGCAGTTTCACTTTGTTATATCACTTATTTATAGTACGAAGTAGCACTCATGAAGCAGACACGCTTCATATTGGAGTGGTTGGAAACATATAATTATGTATTTTGCTTGATTGGTCCCATGTGTTTTGAGTTGACAGAAGATTAAAGTTTGGCATAGTGGTCTGTGGTGCCTATCCGTTTATTATTATTATTTATTTAGTTCAGTAGTTCATAATCTTGTGGGAAGGGTCGGTATTTTTCTGAGGTGGTAATGCTCATTGATAGACCTTCACAGCCAGTTTTACAAACAGTCATATATCCATATCCGTTTAGAGATCCAAGGCTTACCAGATAAGCTCAACAGTCACATAGAGGGATAAGTTTAACAAACAGAGGGGTAAACTCAACAAATAAATCTGGAATAGTGTCCCATGTCTAAAATAGTGTCCGTGTATGATTGGAGTAGTGTCCGGTAACCCTTGAATAACCAAATAAATTGTGAAGTAATTTCGAGTGCTAGGGGTTCCCTAACCGTTTACTCTTATCATAAGTTGAAATCATTAAACTTATTCTATTCTTAGTGGCTGACTTAATTTGCATGTTATTGCATGAAAAGTGCACGTTGTGTTGACACATATGACCATTTTCTTTCCTTTGCCAAAACCCGAATTTGTTTTGTCCACAAATATATATGTTATACTTATTTTACACTCAACTTTACCTCACGCTTACTATAGCTGACCAAGTCTATCATTTAATATTCATGTTTTCAGTTTTTTATTATTATATGAATGCAATAGAAATGAGAGGGTTTATCACTAATTTATAATTCAAGCTGAACTATTATAATCATAGTTTTTTGTTTGCCAAAACTATTAATACATGCATGGTGATTATGAGAAGCCTTGAATCCATATAAACTTTAGATTGTGTACCTAAAATTCATCCGAAATAATTTCTGATATTATTGTCCCCAATAATTATACATATTTTATTTTTGTTCTCTATAACTATATTCTAATTTGACAGTATTTCTCGTAATAATGGAGATGACTGCATGTTGAGTGGCGAACAAAAAATACTCAAAACAGTGGTAGTACATAACTTAGATTCGAACCACTTTCAATTCACAATCTTGTATGATATTTCAGAGATTTTTACGTGACTTCTTCTAATCTCTAGATATAGTCGATTTCGGATCGAGGTAATATTTTATCCTAATACAAACCACCCAAAATATTAATAAAAATTATAATGGAGAAAGATGGTATACAAACTTGTCTACATTCTTTAAATCTAGAATTTTGGCTAGTTATTAGTGCAGAATAAGATAATGGCCATTTGATATATGCAAAACTTGAAATGCATGCATTATTGAAGAGAACTTAAAGAAACAGAAGTCAAAGACGAAAGCTGAGGCATGTAAAGCTGGATTCCATTAGGAAGAAATAAGCATAGAAATGGACAAGAGAGTAGTTTGGTATTTTTAATGTAATCGCATGTCAATTCTCACTTTATAACTCAGTGCTATTGACGCGGAATTTCTATATAGTAGTGAGGTACATTGTTTCCACTTCCTTATCCAGTTAGGACAAGAAGAACAGTTCCTCTAGCAGACTTTTATTGTTGTTAAACTCGGACGGTGCTAATGTGCTATACACTTAATTCTACACTTCTACTTTGGATATGTATATTTTATACTTTGTTGACTATTACGCTACTTAATTATACGTTTTTTTTGTCAAACGATTATATCGACATCCTTTTTTTAAGTTACTATAATATATCGGGTAGGAATTGAACTTTGGTGTCAAATCATTAGTTGGATCATCCTAACTACTAAACTGAGAACAACTTGACACGCTACTTGTACATTCATTTATTTTTAATTATATTATAAAATGTTTATTGTTTATAAATTTTAGTAGGTTTTAGATTTTGGTCAAATGGTTGAGTTTCAACTGTGTTACATTTTCCATCCGATTTTTTTTTAGTTCTTGTGTGGGCTTTTGACAAGGATAATTTCGTTTTGTTTCCAAAAGTTAAAATCTCATTTTCAGTTGCGCAAAATCGTCACAGACAAAACCGAAACCTTATAAATAGGATATGTAAATAAATGGACAGGCTTTTAGTATATAATTATAATTGGGTTGTAGGACAACTCAAATGGATTGTGTCCTTGCTCACGGAACATGTCTCGTCGCTTCGGTGAATCACTTGAGCCCTTTTTATTCTATCAAGTTTGAGAGGCATCGGTATCCCGAATTAATTTATAAAGTTTTGATTTTTTATGATTTTATAGATCACATGCTTTAAAAAATAACTTATTTTTCTAAAAATTTGTAAGGAATTTGTAACCGAAATATTTTTTATTAAATATTAATTTTTTAGAAATTATTCTAATTTAGAGTATCACATTTGCTCCAATGGACATTAGTAACATTTTAGAACTTTGGAGATGGACTATAAACTGGACTTGTGGATGAATGGTTTTAAAAAACTCATGTATAAGAAAAACTAGTGGAAGAATGATAGATGTATACAATATTTCGTAAAGAATATTTTAAAATATCAATACGATTCAAACAATTTAAATGAACACGGTTTAAAAAATCAATCAAAACAATTAAATGATGCTCAAAATAATTAAATGCCGTATTTATGCGGATATAATCTTAGTTAGGTGATTAATTGGTGGACACTACACACCTACATTCTTCTTACTATTGGCACTGGTCTCTGATTAAAAAAGAGCTTAAATATATATTTTTGTTGAGTATTTTGGTTGTTGTAACATATGCAAGAGAAATGAGTGATATAAATAAGACAACATCTCTATTTCATGAACAATTTTCCATTTTTTTCTTTTTGTGAAATTCAGAATACAAGACCTTCTGATGATATCGTTCCTTCCTACTAATCGTCTTTGCTCTATGTTTTAGGTTTTTGAGTGATGATTATAATAAACTCAAATCTCTATTTCATGAGATTTCTCTGGGTGATTGGATAATGCAGGTCCTTCCCACAGCTCCGCAAGATCCTTTCTCAGCCATGACATGAAGATCACCGGTCCTAATGTAGATGGTACCTATATACCCCACACACCAATATTGGATTAATCATCATAATCTCTATTAAAAACTTCGCATTGATCAAGCTCATAAGAATATACAAAGAATGACTTCTTAGGACAAACATTAGATTGAAACTAGAAAGGTTCTTGTCACAAAAAATTGGTCCGCAAGAGGTGCTGATATTTGTTTCCGACTATACATTTATGAAGTAATATCAAAGGAGCAAAGAAGTTCAAAAGGAGATGTATTACCAGATAAAGTAGAGCTGGTTGAGGTGAGTGGGTCAAGACACCTGCAGCTAGAGCAGCCACCAAGCCAATGGCGTACCCGGGAAGTGCATACCATATGTATTTGTGTCCTTTAGAAGATTTTAGATCATAAATATTTACTACATCTCTGCTTTTTCGATGGTCAAAACAGAGGACTAAAGCCAAAAGCATTGCCGGGATAGCCTGTAACAATGGAAGAGTTAATTAAAAAGCTGATTTGCTTTCTGAGAGAGAACATTCTTTACTGTTAGTACACATATGAAGGCAACAATCTTAAAAATCAAAGAATAGTTTAGTCTGTACCATGTCACCAAGACCAAGCATCATGAAATCTGAGGCACTCACACCCGGCAACACTCCCCCCAATAGGTTCCGAGGGAACACAATTTTCACTGGAAGTTCAAGTTTCTTTGTGATCAATTGCAGTCCAGGAAGATTCAAACTGTTAGCTACTGTGTGAACTGGGTTTGATGCTTGCTGGGTTGCCACGGCCACCATTACATTAGCACCAAAGAATCTCTCAGAGAAGAAAACCCAAAATATATCATACACAAAGAGACACACAAGAAGCATAGCACATATTTTGATATTGGGGAGGCGAACATGGCTGACAAAAGCTATACAGATGGAAATCCCAAGCAAATTGTTTAACACCCAATGTCCAGAGATGAGCCATGCCACAACTGTCAACGCACACGCCACAAGCAGCAATCCTTGGATTCTTGTAAAAGATTTCGAGCAGCAGCGTGAAACAAAGGGATCAGACAAACCAAGCTGTGTCTTAATACATATCGCATAGGGTGATAGCCAATAAAAGAGAGATGAAACAGAGGCAATGGCTGTAAACGCTGTCAGGAGCTGAGAAACAGAAGAGAACAAATAGAACATAAGAAGCAAACTGCAGGAGCTCATAACTGGGATCAATAAGGCCTGAGAGCTATCTAGTGTTATAGATGCTTCGGAGAAATCTCGGTTTCTCTCCATCTCTTTCCCATAGTTAAGTGCACGGAAAGCGGATGCAAATGTCACCGTTACAGCTGTGATAATGAGAGTAGCTGGAGCAGGTTCTAGCAGATACAAAAGAGTCCATAGAGTCTCCATAACTTAGAAAAGAGTTCCTTCAAGTTATCTAAATAAATATATATTCCTTAAGCCTTGAACACGCACAAACGAATGTATGAAATGCGTTACAAGTTGCAATAACTTTCCAACAGATGTGAGCCTGCAAAAGACAAAATCACATCAACAAACTCATGTAAGCCCCCAAAAAAACAAAAAAGCTCCAGTTTTACGAGCTTTGCAGAACAAGGATAACACCAGAAGATAATTATTCACACCATTTCACCTTAAGCTCAACTTGAGCTCTTTAAGAATCAATAAAAATCTCGAATTGTGTATAATCAGATTGACATTAACGAAATTCAGCAGTCCAAGTGTTTATTTTTTCATTTCAATACTAAACCCAGAAACCAAAAATCCAAATTCGTAAATGAAAGATATCAATCTCGCGACCTAGTAATTTAATTAGTTCTTCGTCTCAGCAACAATCAATGTGGAAATCAAGCAATATCTCAGTTCAATTCGAAAAGATTAAAAGAGTGAAAGACAAGAAACGCATATTGCAGAAACCAATTAGATCGAATGAGAAGAGGAAATTCTCACCTAAGAAAGAAACCCTAATCGATGAGAAAACGAAATTGGATGGTCCAATAGAGAGAATCCGGATCTTGAGGTTACAGTCGCGAGGGAGAGAGATTTTGGATCCTCTGTCCCAAAATCAGTCTCTCGAGTAGAAGATACTACAATTTACAATTCTATTAAATTGATCAAAAGTGTACTTAAGTAACGTATTTATACGGTGTCAACAACGTATACTTATTAATTAATGACTTAAACTATCTTTTAATTATAAATAATAATTTAATATATAGTTTTTTTCTCTACAAAATCATACAATACATACTTGAAAAATGATAAATAAATGTATCCGTATTTCAACTGGCTGTAGCCGGTATTTTATTGTACTGTTGTCTGTTGATCCTTTGGTTTACGGGCTATGGCCGGTTATCTCCAATTTGAATAAAGGGAACAGTGAGTGACACATCCTTTTTGTAAACCCTAATTTTCAAATTTCGAACTTGCGCTCCCTCGTCTTCTTCTTCTACAATTAATCACTCACTCTCATTTGAATCTCATTGTCGTTATTTCAGAATTTCTCTAGGTCGGATTCGAGATCAAGATGGGAGCAGCTCACAGTCAGGAAGATTTGGAGATTTGTTCGTCAGATGAGGATGAATATGAAGAATATGAAGAAGGAAGAGAGGGAGAAGAGGAGGAAGACAAGTTCGAGGACTCGAGGGACGATATTTTAGGCATTTCTTCCTCAGGTGGTCGTCGCGGACCTAAGTCTCCTTCTTCGTCACTTGACGACGTGGAGGCAAAGCTTAGAGCCCTGAAGCTCAAATACCCACCAACTCAAGCCTCGTCCCTTGAGAACTCAGCTCGGCTTTTCCGCTACATCAATGGAAACACTCCTAAGGCAAAATGGGTCACAGTTGAGAAGTTGACTGCTTATTGTTTCGTTAAGACTTCTGAAGGAGATGAAGATGATGAAGATGAGGATGAGAATACAGATAGGGAAAAAGAATGGTGGATTTTGAAGGTTGGAAACAAGATCCGGGAAAAGGTTTCAGATGAAATGCAATTGAAGGTCTATAAAGATCAACACCGTGTTGATTTCGTTGCTAAAGCTGTGTGGGCCTTGAAATTTGCCACTAGCGAAGACTTTTCGTCTTTTGTAAGTAGCTACAACAATTGCTTGTTTGAGAACAATCATGGGGTTGAGTTGAATGAGGCCAATAAGGCAAAAATCTATGGGAAAGATTTCATTGTGTGGGCGAATCCTGAGGCTGCTGATGATTCCATGTGGGAAGACGCTGATGATATTTTGCTTAAAAGCCCAGAACCTGCAACTCCGGTGAGGGTTACACAGGATTTGACTGAGGCCTTTGAAGAAGCTACAAGTGAAGGCATACATAGCTTAGCTCTTGGTGCTTTAGATAATAGTTTTCTTGTGGGAGATTCTGGTATTCAGGTTTACAAGAACATGAGACAGGGGATTCAAGGGAAAGGGGTTTGTGTTAACTTTGAGCCTGGTTATGGTAGATCTCACTCCTCAGCACCGAGAAAAGCTCTTCTCATGAGAGCTGAGACCAACATGCTGCTCATGAGTCCTGTGAGCCAAACGCCTCATTCGCGAGGAATCCATCAGCTTGACATTGAAACCGGGAAGGTTATTTCAGAGTGGAAGTTTGAGAAAGATGGAGTGGATATCTCTATGAGTGACATTACTAATGATGGTAAAGGCGCTCAATTGGACCCATCTGCATCAACGTTTCTTGGTCTGGATAACAATAGGCTTTGCAGGTGGGATATGCGCGACCGATATGGAATGGTTCAGGATCTTGCTACTGCGAATACTCCTGTCTTGAATTGGGCTCAGGGGCATCAGTTTTCTAGGGGGACTAACTTCCAGTGTTTTGCAACCACTGGAGATGGCTCAATTGTTGTTGGTTCTCTTGATGGAAAGATTAGACTCTACTCTAGCAACACTATGAGGCAGGCAAAGACGGCTTTCCCTGGACTTGGTGCACCTGTAACACATGTGGATGCTACTTTCGATGGGAAATGGATAGTTGGTACAACTGACACATATTTGATTGTTATCTGTACCCTTTTTACTGACAAAGCTGGCAAAACAAAGACCGGATTTGAGGGTCGCATGGGAAATAAGATTGCCGCACCAAGGTTGCTAAAGTTGAGACCTCTTGATGCCCATTTAGCTGGATCTAACAACAAGTTCCGTAATGCTCAGTTTTCTTGGGTAAGCAACACTCTAGCTGCAGTTTATAAAGTGGCATCCTTGCTCTTGATAACCGCATCAAATTCTTCATGTTTTGCTCATAGTATAGTGCATTTATATATATACTGCTGCAGGCCAAAATTGCACTTTGTCTTGTTCAATTTGGCACAGATTTCCCAATCTTACAGATTACAGTGTTCCTTAGATACCTCGTGTTTCAACCTTGATTTTTGGTATAGGAACTTTTGCTACTGTAGAACCATTTATCCATTTAATTGACTTTTTTTATTCAATAGGTGGTTCTTGACTCTTTTTATCTATCTTTTCGTGTTATAAATATTGATGTATAGGTCACGGAGGACGGGAAGCAGGAGCGTCATGTGGTAGCAACTGTTGGCAAATTCAGTGTGATATGGAACTTTCAGCAAGTGAAGAATGGAGCTCATGAGTGCTACCATGAGCAGGAAGGGCTAAAGAAATGCTACTGCTACAAAATAGTCCTTCGAAATGAATCTATTGTGGACAGTCGCTTCATGAATGACAACTTTGCAGAGTATGGATCTCCTGAAGCGCCTTTGGTTATAGCAACTCCCATGAAAGTCAGCTCTTTCAGCTTATCCAGCAAGCAATAGAGCAATCACGTAATGAAACGGACCACTAGCTTTCTAATTTGAATTTTAGTACGTTTGTAATCATTTGAAATTCTAATGTTCTGGCTCTTAGTACGCTATTAGATTTAGAGCAAAGATGTTGCTAAATTTCCTCTGTTCGACTTTTGACTTTAAAGATTGTCGTCTTGTAGGCGTTTTGGATTTTTTTCGTTTGAAAGAAGTCCTATGTTGAATGGAGGATGTAGCATTAGCCATGAAGAAAGCTTCTCTAATTGACTTGGCTTAACAAAACTGGTTCTTAGAGACAAATACAATACTTTGGTAATATGTTACCTATCCGATGTTATCACCTATCATAGAATGTCTACTTTTAAGTTATAGAATTTTATAAAATAACATTTTAGATCAAGTTGACGTATGTGACTTCTTCCTCATCATAAACATCAAAAATCTTGGGAAAAATTTCTTCTTTTTCTTTCCAGGATTTGCCTGTGGGATTTGGCATGTTTCTGTTTCGTTTGTTTCTTTATTCTCAGCTTCTTTCTCCTTTGACCCTTCAATAGTTCCTCCATGACTTTTTTCTACATTCACTTCATTACCACCATTCTTTCTCTTTTTTTCATTTTCTTCCCTCCATTTTCTCAGCTCTTGTTCTACACCCAGCTTCCCTTCTTTAGCCTTCTCTGCCTTCTCCATTGCTTCTGCAAGTGTATCCTTTCTTGAAACCATCTCTTTGTTTACTTCTTCCAACTTCTCTAAGCTTCTCTTCTCTGTTTCTTTGGCTTCCTCGATGTCATTAACAGCTGCTGCAACTTTTGCGTTGGCTTCTTCTCCAGCATCGTGAGCAAGCTTACTAAGCTCATAGTACTCCTCTATTGTCAGTGTAACGGTTCTTGGAGAATCAACGGTGTTTTCTTTTGAGCTAGATTCACTCTCTTGCATGGCCTTAATGGCAGCTAATGCCAGCCTCTCTGAAGCTTTAGCAGCGTCGATTTCTTTCTGAGCTGCAGATAATCTGCTTTCCATTGTACTTGCTCCAGCCTTTGCTTGCTCTGCTTCTTCTTGAGACTTTCGCAGCTCTTCACGAGCAAGTTCAGCTAATGATTTCGCATCATCAGCCTCTTGAGTTACTTGCTGCAGTTGCTTTGGTAGCTCCATCATTTCCTCTCTGGCTTCTTTTTCCTTGGACTCAACCAAAGCTATTTCAGACCTTGTTATGTCAATCTCAGCATCAAGAGAAGCAACCACTATTGATGCCACCTCTTCTTTCTGTTTCATTGATTCAATTGTTGATATTTCTTTCTCAATTTCCACTTTCAAGGAAGAGGATGCTACCTTTAAGCAATTAACTTCAGAATTTGCTTTCACGATATTCACATTCACTTCTTCGAGTTCCTTCTGGGCAGAAGCAACAGCTTTTTGTATATCTGTATGGCATTTTTCCTGTAATGAACTCTCACTGTTTGTTACCGAGTCAACCATTTCCTCCTTCAACTTGGATGATTCCATATGATCTGTCAATTCTTTCTTCAAATCAAGCAGCAATGCTGAAGCACAGTCAAGTTTAACTTTCAGTTCTTTTGTAGAAACTATATGTTGATTAAGTCTTTGGATTTCCTCCTCTGCTTGCTTTAGTTCCTTCTCCCACCTGTGAGTTTCCTGATCTCGCAACATGGCTGCTCCAAATTTATTTTCTTCTGCCTCCAAATGAGAAGAATGTGCACATTCCAGTGACTCCTTTGTAGCTATCAACTCTATACTGAGCTCTTCAACTTTCCTCTCAACTTCTTTTGAAGCCAAAACTGCTTCTTCAGCTTCCTTTGCAGCCAACTCTTTTTCTTTAACCAAAGCATCATATTCCTTTTGCAAAGTTTCTAGCTCTTCGTTGACAGATTCTAATTCTGAAATCGCAGATGTATGTCTTGCTTTAGCCACTTCAAGCTGTGCTTTAGCTGCAACACTAGCTTCATCAGCAATTCCTTGTTCCATCTCTGCAACTCTCAGCTTAGCAAGCTCAGAATCTTGTTTTGCCTGTTGTTCTTCTGTTATAGCCTTGTCAAGATTAAGCTTCAACTCTTCTATGAGTCTCTTTGTGCTCTCTAGCTCCTCAACCGCTAACATTTTTGACATCTCAACCGTCTCTGATTTCCTCTTGTACTCTGGAATATCCTCATGGATCTTTACAAGCTCTTTCTCCACAAGCTCGCGTCGCTGCACAAAAACAAAAACAATGAGCAAAAATGTTGGCCAAAACAAAGACAAAGAAGCCAGATATATATACACATAAGTAATAATACCTCTAATACTTTCATTCTATGTGCTTTCCAATCAGTGATTCCCCCAAATTTTGAGACAGCTTCTTTAACAGATTCAAAAGGTGATGCTGTATCGATTAAGTCTCCATAAAATTCCATACTTTTGGCACTGCTCAATGGTGATGATCCTGCAAACCTTGGAGACAGAAGTGCCCTTGGAGATCCAATGCTTCTTTGGGAAGACAGAGATCGTGGAGACACACCAGTTCTTGTTGTGCCGTCTGCTCCATACTTGGTGTTCAGGCGAGGTAAAGCAATCTCAACTGTTGGAGAAACAGGAGTTGGAGTAGTAGAAGAGTCTTGTGTTTCTTCTACTTGAGAGTTTGATATATTAGAAGGCAAAAATGTGTCATCCATATAAATTTTCCCATTTTCAGTTGATTCCACACTTTGAGACTGTTGAATCACTTCATTATCCTCTCCTTCTGTTGGTAAGTATTGAGGTTCAGTAACATTTGAGGTCACATTAGAATCTTCTGAAGGAGATACTACTACTTCTGTTGTTTTTAACTCTTCCATTGGAGAAAAATCTAGGAAGCAAAACTTATATAGTAACCTGCAATTTCTCCTTAAAACAAAGTAAAAAAGAGATAGAATCAGTGAAGCTGTTTATGTTTATCTATGAAAATGAAAGAGCAAATACACAGACGATTCAGGATTATGAATGTTATATAAACAATTGAACTAAGAGCGACGGCAAAAGAAAGAATAAACAGAAAGAGACTTACAAAAGAAACGAAAAAATGAAGAAAATAGAAGACAATTTTGGATGTTTGTGATTAAGTAGTCTTTAGACAAGAAAAGAGAGGTACACAATTTAAATTGGAAAGTCCGTAATTAGAATTGAGACAACTCCGGAACAATTTTATAACCAACCTCTCATTTTCTCTTTTGTCTCAGTAATTCTCGCTTTGTTCTTTCATTTCTATTAGAATTTAACAATTTGATGCTTTATAACATAACACTAATTACAGACCACACATATAGGCATTTAACTAACCAATATGATATGCTCCTATGTACTAATTAACATGTTGCTCTGTTTCAAGACTGAATATCAATTGAAACGCTCAATACTTTTATATAATGGCAGTCAACAAATATACTGAAACAATACCAGTAAAGTACATTATACATCAGTATGATGAAGCAGCCACTAGAGAATCAAACAAGCTTGGACAAAAACATGATTCCTCAAACAGCATTCGACTTGGACCGTGTCAATGTTTGAACATACCCAGTATCAAAACAAAAAGCACTCTATTGACGTATACAATTGGCCAAAGATACAATTGGCCAAAGATGTTAGCATCTTTGGTACTGTACTTCATTTTCAAGACTCTGAAAATGGTTCACAACAGAGAAAACCAAAACTATCTCCTATTGTCCCATCAATCTGTCCACAAGGGTTTTGCTCAAGCCGTTATAACACCTGAAACCCACGGAACGATAGTAGGCGCATTTGGGTGGTTGTTTCTGTATGCCTCAGAATATCTGTCTCTAAAGGTCTGTTTTGGTTTCTCTGCCTGCAATTTACATAGACATGTTTTTACATGAAACAAGCTTCCAATGCCACTTAGACGAGTGATCTCAAGGAAACTAAAAATTTGGTGGGTACAGTAGTATGTGGATGAGATAAGTTCTTACGTATTTAAGCCAACATTCCTGATGTTTGTGCTCATATATATCTGGAGAATGGCACCCAAACTCAGATGGGCAATAAACCCAAATGTTGCACCTTGTGTCTCCAGGTTTCGCATTCTTTGCCTGGTCTAAGCAAGCCTGGCAACAATCAGCTGCACTCTCTTTATGATGTGTAAGTCCCCATCTCACTGCAGCACCACCATAATCTGTGTGAAGCTCTGCATTACATACAGCTGGCACTGGTCTGCCTGCTAATATCTCCTCTGTAAGAAAAAATTGCACAAGCTATGAGATTAAAATTCGCCAGTGGCAGCACACTTTTCCACCCAAAGAACTGCAAAAGTAGATACAAGGAGTGTAGGAAATTTTGAGATTATCACCAGGCTCTTCCTCCCCTTCAGGTTTATCATCGTGTTCTTCATTCTTAACTTCAGCTGGTAACCACAAACCAATCTCTTCAGACAGCACATCCCACTCTGACTCCAAAGCTCTCACAAGCATCCCTAATTAGTAAGAGTGCAGAAGATCATTCCCTCTAAGTATATGAAACAATGATAGAATATCTGGAGGATTTCATAAATGATACTTTGGTCAGAAGGTGAGAAACTCAGTAATCTCTCAAAAAGAAAAATACCTGCTTCCTCCAATTCGAGGGTGGAATTTACCCCATTTTGTGCTTGAATCAGCTCTTTAACTGCCTGTAGCTTCTCACTGCGCCAAATTTCTACAGATTCTATTTGCCAGATGAAGATAATATGGTATTACGATACATTGATTGGATGTGCCAAAGGATAACTATCACAGCTGATTACAGTAACAAGTCTACCATGCATTACTAACACCAACAGGATAAAAATACAATATTAGAACTCAGTTCGAACCATCAAAAAACAAAACCAGTATCTTCGAAGTCTGGATTTTTAGGACTTTATCACCTCTCTAACCAAACGAATTAACCCACTCCTATCTTCCACCTAATTCCTATGACTCTTGTAATTAGTTATGCATCAACACATATCTTTTGTTAGCCTAGTCAGCATAACAATAATTTTTAAATTATTCAAATAAGTGTACACAATGACAAATACAACACTTCAGATGTCAAAAACGTAGACATCCTGACAGTATGAAATTCTTGAGCATATCTTTTCTGACGCAGTAGAGACAAATTAGGGAGATGGGTTCAGACATATGGCAATGTTGAGTGAGCTCTGAGGAATCTAAAGAAAATCGAAAGATTATGTATCTGATGGCACCATTGCTAGAATAAGGCCATTTTGTGAGTTAAATGTTCTTTGATTTACATAGCATATCACATCAGTCCACAGAAAAACATAAGTTGTTAGTGCTCATATTCCATAAACGTGATCAAGTTATACAAGAACAAATAGAAAAACTGGGATGCAAAATCTCCACTGACTTCTTGTTAATTAATCAATTGTACTCTCTCATAATGCGATATTGCATGCAGAAAGGTCTGAACTTTGTGTGCCTTTTTACTTTCCTGATAATATATGCATTAATTAAGCCTATGTTCCACTTCTACTTCAATGATATTGAGATCGTTACTAAACTGAGCTCTTGATATTGACCACATCTAGCACTGGTTAGGTATTAAGACAAATCCGGTCAACAACGTACCATCACATTTAAAGGGGTAAGAAGACATATCCTAAGCAGATGACTATTCACAAAAACGCATGAAAAGTGAGTTAATTGGAAATAAATGTGAGGACTTTCCTATTCGACACTGATTGTGAAGTTAATGGACAAAGTATAAATAGCAAAACAGAGAGTCCCATTAATATATACGTAGGATTTCATTAGCACAAACCTCTTACGCGAGTAACATTTGACTTCTCTTCTATGCTTTTCAAACGCAGCAGGAGTTCATCAACTAGTTTGTGCTTAACATTAGAAGATAGTTGAGTATGTGATTCTGCAATGGCGAACTCATGTTTCAGCTTCTTCACCTAAATGATTCGTAAATCAATCAAAAAGAAAACATTATGAGAATCAATGCATTAATTGAAACAGAAGTAACCGAGCTCCATTAAAAACCACACTAACCAATTTAATAAGCTTAGTAGGTTCTTTCAATCTTCGAATCCGAGTAGATTCCTCCATTTTCCTAATCTCATCTGCTGTATACTTAACAACTGATTAAAAACACAAAGAATCAGAAATACTTCAATACGAATAAATCATCAATCGGGAAAAACAAAAAACAAAAACGCACCATTATCGTTATTGGAATAAACATGAAGAGAAGAGGCATAGAGAAAACGAAGAACAAAGAGAGCGATAAGAATGTTGAAAAAGCAAACGAGTAAAGTAATTCTTTTGAAAGAGAGAACTCCGCTTCCGGCGATCCCTCCGGTCCATTCTCCTCCTCCCCTCGCCATCTCCCACCGCCGTCATCCCACCATATCCTCCCACGATTCTCTTTAAATTGAAGATTTCAAGATCTAGCTCCGATTAGCAAGTTTGCTCAAAACGAACACTATGAAGATTCGATTTCTGAAATTTTCCGGCTAAAAAAGGAAATCGTGGGAGAGAGTGAGAGAGAAAGAGATTATATAATTAAATATAATAATTAATTATTATGTAATGTCTTTTTAAGCTCATTTACTTCTTTCCTTCTACTCTGACAGGAGAGAGAGAATACGTGCGGTTTTAAACGTCATCGTTTGGTTAAATACTAAAACGTCGTCGTTTTTGGCTGAATACTATTTTTTTTTTAACAGAAAATATCGTCTCGTTAAATACTAGTTTTGGTTGAATACTATTTATTGAGTGTTAAAACGTCATTACTGAGTACTAAAACGTTGTCGTATTGATTGATATATAAATATTATTGTTTTTTCGGAAAAAATAGAAAAATGAAAATATTAGTCACCGGAGCTACTGGTTACTTAGGTGGACGACTGTGCCATGCTCTTCTCCGTCGCGGCCACTCTCTACGGGCCTTGGTCCGTCGCACTAGCGACGTTTCCGATCTACCTTCAGAAGTCGAGCTTTCTTATGGAGATGTTACTGACTATCGTTCATTAACGGATGCTTGCTCTGGTTGCGATATTGTTTTCCATGCCGCGGCTTTGGTTGAGCCTTGGCTTCCTGATCCTTCTCGATTCCTCTCTGTAAGATTTTTCTTTGTACCACATCTTAATCGATTGCGGTTGTATATTGGAGTGGTGAATCATGGGGTTAATGGTGATTTTGAAGTTTAGGTCAACGTCGGTGGACTGAAGAATGTTTTGGAAGCAGTTAAGGAGACGAAAAGTGTTCAGAAGATTATCTACACTTCTTCATTCTTTGCTCTTGGTTCTACTGATGGATCTGTTGCTAATGAGAGTCAAGTATGATATTCTAAAAAGTTTAGATTATTTTCCGTGATTGATTTGATTCTGATTCTGGTTTGATTGTGGTCTTGAGAATAGGTTCATAGTGAGAGGTTCTTCTGCACGGAGTATGAGAGATCCAAGGCTGCTGCTGATAAGATTGCCTTGACTGCTGCATCTGAAGGTGTGCCAATAATTATGATGTATCCTGGTGTTATCTATGGTCCAGGCAAGCTCAGTACAGGCAATATGGTTGCGAAATTGGTATGATTCTCTTTTAAATTCCTTCAATCTGTTCTGTTTGCTGTGTTAGAGATATACATAGGTTCCATGATGAAGTGATTAGAACCAGAATTTGATTTCCTTTTGTTTGTCACTGTAAGATCGAAAGTGTCTCTTTCAAGATCCATTTATTTGGTTGATCATCACTTTATCCTTCTGAAGTCTTTAAGAATATATAATCTGCAAATTTTGTTCTTGTAGTTAGTCGAACGCTTTAATGGGAGATTACCTGGATATATTGGCTATGGGAATGATAGATACTCCTTTAGCCATGTGGATGATGTGGTGGAAGGTCATGTTGCTGCGTTGGAAAAAGGTAGGCTAGGTGAAAGATACTTACTCACCGGGGAAAATGCTTCTTTTAAGCTTGTCTTCGACATGGCTGCACTAATTACGGGAACCAAAATACCAAGCTTTAGCTTGCCCTTATGGGCAATTGAAGCATACGGATGGATATCTGTTTTGATCTCTCGGATCACAGGAAAGCTTCCACTTATCAGCCCTCCGGTAAGTTTCAATTGCATTCATTTTTCACCAATTCTATTTCAGATTATCATATTTACTAAACAGTAACCTCAACTCGTAGTTTATTCTGATGAACAGACAGTGAAGGTGCTGAGACATCAGTGGGCATACTCTTGTGACAAAGCTAAGCTGGAACTTGGTTATAACCCTCGAAGCCTAAAGGAAGGATTGGAGGAGATGCTCCCTTGGTTGAAGAGTTTGGGTGTCATTCAATACTGAAACTAAAACTCCACAGATTGGAGGAGATGCTTCCTAGATTGAAATAAAGAGTTAAACAACTCAAATCTTACAACTAATTACAGTTTTTATCTACAGAATTTAATCATTTTTTTTACTTCTTAGAACGTATCTACTAAAGTTCAAAGTGTCATTTTCTTGGATATATTATGTATCTTTGCATGAATTCTCATAGTATGATAAATTTCAGAAACATTTCAAAGCTCTGTCCTGTGATACTAAACAGGAATAAGTAAAAGTAGGAATTCCAAATTTTATTTGCCAAGAACTATATAATTACATGTATAACATATGTGATCAGAAGATTAATACTAATATATCCAATTAATTCGTCCATTATGCTTCTGCTCTTTCAGGATATCCACTTTATTTAGCTGCATGTCCTCTCTTCAATTTACGCTGTTCACAAAACAAACAAGAAGTCAATTGGACAATTATTTAGCTAAAAGCTCAAATTTACTTAATCAGAAGCACAGAACAAAGATGTTTGCAGCATGAGAAGAGCCATAAAAATAGCAATAAAGGTACCTGTTACAGTCAACAGACTTAGAGAAAGGGACACCCAAATCAACACCACATTTACCAGGAAGTTGTTTAGCATTGTCATCATTAATCCCAGGGACTGTACTAGCTGCATTCTTTAAGCAATTGCAAGCTACTTGTCTATCGGTTTTCGCAGGCGCTGCAGCTTTTAGATTGCTAAGTCCAGTGCAGCACGCTGGAGTAGGATTTCCTCCAGCTCTCAGATAAGACAAACATTGTACCAAATACATACTTACCTGGTTACATTGTAAGGCTTCTCCATCATACACAGTGGCCATTATAACTGTTATTACAAGCAGTGTAGTTATAATGTTCTTCATTTTATTTCCACTTATTGAGTTGTACAATGTTGTCTGATTTGTTTTCTTTGTGTTTTGTTTGTTTTATCTAGTACTTTATAGAGAGAAATTTGAGGAAAATGTCATGCTCATGTATTTTAAGTGACAAAGCTTTATGGAAAGTCATGTGTTTAGAGTGGTGTGGAAGTTGGAAAGAGATACATGTTTTCATAGGATTGTCTTTAGTTTATACTTCTGTCCTCTTTGTTTGTCTTTCTTCTATACTTATTCATAACTCAAACCTTCAAATTTTAATTACATGATTATAAACTCGAACCGCAGACTTTTAACCATCTTAACAAAATACCAGTTTCTCCATTTGTAAGTATACCTTAATTTAGTTGAGTATCACCTCTACTACATTCTCAAATCGAATTTGACTCAACATAATCGTATTTATCTCATATGATAAAAGTTCGATGAGTGTACTCTAAGCAATAATCATTAACTTAAAAGGTGATCGGACAAACTTCATGTGTTTCTGGTACTATATGTTATAGTTCGTATAGAACTAAAGTTTTAGGGGCCGATTGGTAAAGTTTGTAGCTTTAGTTTTTTCTGTAGGATTTCGGTTGGCTGTAAATTTTTTTACTGTAAGTTTTTTTTTGTTGTAGAAATTTATATTTATAAAGTTTATAAATTTTGTTTCTAGGTTTTTTGTTTTCTACATCCAAAAACATTCCTTAAATAAAAAATTGGTTTTCCAAAGCAATGAAAGCCAAAACGAAATTTAAAACATGATTGGTTCAATTTAAATGCGGTGGAACGAGAACAATTACGGATCACACCTTAATTTCAATTTTTTATGCAATTAACTAACGTCAATATTTCAGTACAATGGGTGAAATTAAAATCCAAACTTGACCACTAATTTAGTTATGGTGGAAAGGCCGAAATAAATGAGTCATCAAATGGAGCAGTAAAACTAAACAAAGCCCAAATATAAAACACAGAAGATGACTATTGAGCCTTCTTCACTCTCTTCATAGTTACTCAACTTCCTTCTTTCTTCTTTCTGCAAATCCAAAATGGATTCTTCAGTAAAACCCAATCCTTTCCTCTCTTTCTCCTCTTTCATTCACCACCACTGCACTCGCTTTGGCTCTGACCTCTCCGCTCGAATTGAAGACACTAAACGATTCGCTGAAACCCTAGCTTCTCGACGTTTCTCTATTCCTCCTCCGCCTTTTGCCTCCGTTTCTCAGTCCAAGTCTGTAACTGGAACTGGAACTTCCTCGACGACGACGCTTAATCCATCTCATGTCGCTAAAGCTCTTGCTGGCACGTCTGTGTTTACTGTTAGTAATACCAATAATGAATTCGTACTTATCTCGGATCCTAGTGGTGACAAGTCTATTGGTTTGCTCTGTTTTCGGCAAGAGGATGCTGAAGCTTTTCTTGCTCAGGTTTTACTCTTTGTTGCTTTTGCTTCCCCCATCCCCGAAATTGAGTTTTTCTTAAGAAAGTTTCTGAATTCGTACTTCTTTAATATCATTCAGGCACGCCTTCGGAGAAGAGAATTGAAAACCAATGCTAAGGTTGTTCCAATTAATCTGGACCAGGTAGTTCCTTTTTCCAATGATCATTGCATTAGATCATGTAGAAGCCAATGGTTGAATCAACTGGTCAGGGACATTAGAACATATGAAATGAACAAGTTTCTGAGGATCATTTCTCTGTTTCTTACGTGGTTAAGTGATCAGGAGTTCAGTCTAAGTTGGAAATTTCTTCCACTAGAATGTTGCTAAGTTTATCTCTTCCTAGAAACAGCAAGAAAGAATGGCAAAGATGGGATAAGTTAGCTGTGTGATTATCATTGCTCTTATTTGTCTGGAACTTACAAATACATTAGGGAAATTTTTTGATGTGTGTGGTAGCTACATTCCCAGAAGTTTAAAGACGATGCTGTTTACAGGTGTACTTGTTAAAAGTTGAAGGGATTTCCTTTCGTTTCTTGCCTGATCCAATCCAAATAAAGAATGCTTTGGAGGTTGGCTCTTGCTACTAGCTTTATGATGGATTATACAATTCTCCTGCAGCTATTTGTCATTTCAATCTTATCCTGAAACGATATTTTCTTGCATTCCAGCTCAAATCCTCGTCTAACAAGAACGGGTTTGATGGAGTTCCGGTTTTCCAGGTATATTGCTTTACATGTTTTCTTACTAAGTGTTTACTAGGACGTATATTTTGGCCATTTATCAATGTTCAGAAGCTAGTGAATGGGATGACTATTCCATGTTGCTGCAATTTGTCTGCTATTATGCTAAAATAAAAGTAGCTTGTGTTTCTTTAAATCAATAGAGGTTCCTTTTTGTGTATGTTTCTACTTTGTTTTCTCTTGATATCAGTGTCTTTTATTGCCTTTTGCAGTCTGAGCTTCTTGTTGTGAGGAAAAAAAATAAGCGTTACTGCCCAGTATATTTCAGTAAGGTTAGTTTCTTCTTGCACATTAAGTAATACTCATAAAATCTCTCAAAAGCCAAGGAAAAGAGAGAAACACTACCAGACTGATGCTGAAAATCAAGTTCTGTCGTGACCACTTTCAGGAAGATATAGAGAAGGAACTTTCGAAATATACAAAAGCACCAAGAGGAGATCAACAAATTATGGTAATGATTCCTACTTACGGTGTATAAAGTATCTTTGATAGGCCAGCCATTATAGATAGAAACATCTTAGACTAAAAACACTGGTGGTTACTGAAAATGTAGGAGTAGCTAGCTAGTAGCCGCATTAGTATCATATATGATTTCTACATTCTAGAATATAATGTGCTCACATGTTCTGCATTCAACATGCTTTCTAGTTATAACACCATGTTTTCAGAACAACTACAGCAAGGAAAAGGGGAAATACGTAGAAAGTTGTAGAAAGGACTTCATTCACATTGTACATTCCTTCATAGATGCATAATTCAAACGAATGCGTAGTTTTATCAGTATCAAAGTTGTTGCATATCAGAGATCTAATTGAGATCAGAAATATCAATGCATTTATCTGTTTAGAGTTGTCATATCTTCACTATGGAACCAATCTTGTTTTTTACAGGTTGGGAGTTTGGAAGATGTATTGAGAAAAATGGAGGTATGCACTCTAATTTGTTAATAAAAACCGAAAAATATGAAGACAAAAACTTAGTAATCTAATGAAATGATGAATTGAATCAATGTAGAAGAGTGAGAGGAATTCAGGTTGGGAAGATGTAATATTCATTCCACCAGGAAGAAGTTATGCACAACACATGCAAGAAGTCATCAAAGAGTAAAACAAAGATTATAGACTCAATGTTTGTATTTTATGTTTTAACAATAGCTTCTTTTGAGATTTTCAATATAGATCATTTGCCCAAAGAGCTCAAAACAGTTCCAATAAAAAAAATTAATTTTTTCTTTTTACCTATCAACACATTGTCACCAAAATACTTACATGCCAAAATGTATAATTGATAAGATTAGATGAAACATAATCCTTGTTTTTTTTTTTGAGATTAAGATGTAACACATTGGCCTAACCCCATTTCAAAGAGGTGGAGGCAACTTATATGATATGTTGATTAGGCTAATTTTTGATTAATTTGGTTGATATTCATTTAAACTAAGATGTATTATCATTCTAATTTCAAAAATTTTGACAACTCATCTTGAAAATATAATAATACACAGATTTAGACAACTAAATCTTTTTCTATCAAATATTGGATTCACAAGACCAATAATTCAAACTCTAAACTCTACTACGATGGATTACACATCTATCTGGATTCATATTTCGATGAACAAAGCTATAGAAGTAGATTAACTAATTGATCAAATTCATTATTATATATTACCAAGAGTACCACCTACTAATAATTTTGTAGACCAACCAACTCATAATTACATACTTATATGTTTTCAATTCTGATTTACATTTCTTAATTTAACTATACATTTTAAGCCTCTACCATGTCGCTTCTAGTTGTTTCACGTTATAAAAAGCTGATTTGGTGTATATCCTCCAATAGGAATGTTAATATGGGTAAATCCATCCATTTAGACCCATCCCATTTAAAATCCAACCCATTTAACCTCAAATCCATTTAATCCTATTTACTTTTATACCCATTTAACCTTACCTATTTAAACTCATTTAAATATTTTATACCCATTTATACCCATTTAAGTATCCTTTATTTATTTAACTTATAAAAATTAATT